>CAWUFW010021117.1:0-130222 GCA_963921515.1 Calotriton arnoldi
TCAACAAAGGGCATCCGCACCATCGAGAGGTGAGCATTCGAGCACCGTCCAACATCGGCAGTAGGTCGTCCCGCCCAGTTATGTCTTCATTAGATGATGGTCCGGCTTCGTGCAGTGACCCCTTGTAAATTCAGGTTCGTACGACCCGTGGTCAGTCTCCAGTGCTAAGTCCTGATGGTAAGGTGGGGTCAGGTGGCGGGTCATTTCTCGGTGATAGCGGAGGCCCCGCCAGTGCCTTCAGGAGGCGTATGATGTCCTGCTTGGCTTGGTTGGAGGTCGTGTTGGTCCCTGAAGAGTCCGAGCCCTGGCGCTTCACCTTTGCCCATTCAGGCCTCAGAGAGATCTGAGATGCCGAGTCCGCAGGCGAGGGGACTGAGGACGAGACCCCGGCGAGATGTGGAGTAGCCGGAGTGCCTCTCGCAGGGAACGCAATGAGTGTCGCCGCCCCTCCCATTGGAAGATCAAGGCGAAGGGGTGCCCCCATTGATACTTGACATTGGATGCCCTCAGTTTGGCCGTTATCGGTTGAAAGTCTCGTCTGCGACGCAGGGTGAGCAGAGAAAGGTCCTGAAAAATCTGGATGGCGTGGCCTTCATATTCTAACTTTGCGGTCGTCCTAGATGCCCAAAGAATGTCCTCTTTCTCCGTGTAGAAGTGTATCCTGGTCAGGAAGTCGGGGATTAGGTTGGGGTTACCCCGAGGGGGAGCGACCCGGTGTGCGCGGTACAACGTTGGGGGGGAAGTGTCATCGTCACCCCGAACAGCGTGGAGGAGGTCCGCAACGTAGGAGACTATATCCGCACCCTCCGCTCCCCGCGGCACGCCCCGTATACGGAGATTATTGCGGCGGCTCCGGCTTTCAAGGTCCTCCTGCTTGAGTTGGAGCTCCACATTTTGTTCTTCGAGTGCCATGACCCTGCGCCGCAGATCCTCTTGGTCCTCCGTCCTATTGTCAATTGTACGCTCCATGTCGTCCACTCGGTTTCCAAGTTCAGTGATGTCCCTGCGCACATCTGACAGGTAGGTCTTGACCTCTGTCTTGAGGGAGGAGATTTCGGACTTGATTTCCTGAAGGAAGGTGACCAGGAAGGCCTGGGATATGTTGGCCGACCCGGAGGAGTCTGTTCCGGAAGCCATCTCAGTGGCCTCTGATAGAGGTGTCGGGGTATGCTTGCTCCACAGCTCCTTAACTGAAGCTTCTTTGGTGGTGCTCTGCGTCGTCGGTTTCCCCGCCCTGGGCCTGGTCATGCTTTTAGCGCTACAGACGTTGGGGTTTTCCACGAATGGGTTTGCGTCACTAACTCGCCCCTTGCACTGTCCACCCCAGGGGATCCGCCGCTCCGGCACTCCGAGGCCGCCACGCAGGCTCCTCAGTCTCTCCTGTGTCTCGCCCGGGCCGCTCGAGAGGCAGGTGGGGTCCGTGCAGATGCACGTAAGGCCCAAGATTACACACGTCTCAGACTCTTCAAGACTTCTCGCCTCTCAGCAGAACCGCACCTCCTCGCTGTCCACGAGTCCCAGCTCCCCCTGCCGCTCAGTCCAGCGCTCCGACTGTAGCCTTTGACGAAGGCACCCTTTGCAGGCGTGACTCGGCCCGTGAGCAAGCCGGGCCCCGGCGGGATGTCCAGGCCCGGCAGTCACCCCCGGGGCTATCAGGGCCCGCCGCGGCGCAACGCCGGGCCCGGCTGTCCAGCCGCGGTCAATCCTCGCAGCCGGATGAGGGCACCCAGCCCCGACGCCAACAATTGGCCCCCCGGCACTCACCAGGGCCACACCCCAGCGGACCCCGGCGATCCAAACTCGATTCCCTCAGGGCCCAGGCAGCGTCTTGCAGCAGTGATACTCTTCCGGGGTAGGGGGCCACCTACACACCAGGGGTCCACATCAGTATAGTCCCCCCCAACTCAGGGCCCAGCCCGCCCACTCGCTCCCAGCCTAGGCTCCGGGGGCGCCAGACGAGTCGGGAGAGTCAGCAACAGTGTGCCTGGTAAACCTCCGAACCAAGGGGCCCCAAGCAGTCCGCAGAGATCAGGCCTCCAGCTCCTCTCCTTTCGCAAAGCGTCGCTCCGCCACCTCCCTAAGGAATAGCCAGCCAGACTCTCGTGCCAGTGGCGGTCCTCTACGGCTTCTGTGCCTCCTCCGAGCTCCAGGGGAGGGTTTCCTGACTTGGCGCCAACCGGCTCCGGGGGATGCGGAGTCGGGGGGGTCCCGGCTTCATGAGCAGTCTCTGCAGGGGTGGACACTCCCTCAGGACGCCCCACTGGATTACCGCCTCTTCCCCCCCGGGGTTTCGCCACTCTCCCCTATCACTGCTGCCGCCCCCACCCGATCCGGTGGGCGACCGGGGCTTACCTCTGGGCCGCAGGCTGATGCTTCTCCCCGGGCAGCGCGAAGGCCTCCTCGCCGGGGCTCCCTCCAAGCCCCCCGGGCCCTCCTCACTCAGCAGGGGAGCTCGTCTCTCGCCGCACACAGCGGGGGTGGGCCTCACACCTCCGCGGTTTCCTCGCCTTCACCGCTTTCACCGCCAGGGGCCCAGGCCCGCCGCAAGAAGGCCCGGTCTGGACCTCAACAAGATGGCGGCCAGGACTCCGTCAGCGCTCCGGAGTCATCATCTCGGAGGAGACCCAGGCCCCCGAGCCCCCACGTCCAGCCGCCGGCACCAACAAGGCACAAGATATCAGGTAAGGGGCTCCGATGATCCCCCCCGCGCTTCTGATAGCTAGAAAACGGCCTATTCGACCCCCGGAGGACGGAGCGCTAGCTTCACACGTCCTACTCCATTGAGGTCTTGGCCACGCCCTCATGTGTACATTCTTGATAACAAAATATACTTCAGGTTAAAATGCATATATGTGAAATGGAAAGTCAAGAGCAGCAGAATTCATAAAACCTTTTGATTATTTGTTGTCATGGTTACACAGCTTAATATAGGCTCTGCAACTCAGATGCTGTTATTATTTGTGCGTTTCCATGTGCAGACACAATATGATCTTTAATCTATGATAGACATGAGTTGTACTTTAGATTTCATTTCTCTGTGAAGTAACCTTTCTATAAGAGTAACAGAAACACAAAATAGGTGCTGGCATTCTTTAATATCAATGCGTTTAATTTACCTGGTCCATACAGTAACTGATGAACCTTACTTCGAGATCTCCTTCATTGAAACACTCCCAATAAATTTATCAACAGTAAGGAACTTAGGACCCATTTTCAACAATGAGTTCTCTTTCATTCCTCAAATAAATGAAGTGGTTAGAGGGGTTGTTATGAAACTCTCCGGCTTCTAAAATATTTCCTCTTCAACAAAACAATCACTACATCATGTGCATGGTATTTCATGAATAATGTAATGTCATCCACTAGAGGCTCCCAAAAACACAATTGACCTTTTCCAAAGGTTACAAAACAGGCAGTCAGAATGCACTAAACCCTGTCCAAATGTGTCAACATCCGACCAACTTAAAGCCCTTCATTGGCTAACATTGGAAGCAAGGATTAAGATTAAGGGGCTGATTACGAGTCTGGCTGTCCGAGGACCAACCATACTCATGGGGCGCGGTGGTGACGGTTCAGCAGTCAGACCACCCTATTAGGAATTTGGCAGTCGGAACACCATTGCACTGCCGCAAATGCCAGGGAACTGCTGTCCCTGACGGTCCGACAGTGGTCTGAGGGCTGCAATATGTTTGGTGGTGCCCTGAGGCACCGCCAATCATATTGCGACTTTCCTCACTGCCAGCAGTTACATGGAGGTTCTTTCCTTGGTGAGGAAAGAAAGGGGGGCCTAAAGGGTCCCCTCTTGCCCCTGTGCATGGGGGTGAATGCAGGGGGACACATGTTGAGCCCCCCTGTAATTTTGCACCCCCAGTTCCCACACGGAAGCAATGCACGACATGGTACATTCCTTCCCGTTCAGGAACGTGCACTGCTGGTCCCGCGGCAGTGCTGTTTAAGACTCACTATGAGCCTTTGCACAGCAACGCTGTGGGACAACCACCTCGTCAGCCCACCGGACCACAACATTATTTGTAATCCGGCAGGCGGGCAGCCGCAGCTCTTGGTGGTGTGGGAGCATGGTAGTGATGTGCTGCCCACTCCAGTACCACCTAAAGTCATAACGAGGCCCTACGTCCTCTATTTTGTGCACTGGCCTACTATGGAAAAGGCCAAGCTATTTATTTGCATTAGACACCTATTGCTCGCCAAAGAGGAATTCTGCTGAACAGCTGCATACTTAATCACATAAAAATTCTTCAATCACTTAAACTGAGAGGCTATGGTATGCTTTAGACTACAATGGTCTCTTACTCTTCTTTCACACAGATGCTAACAAAATTGTCAGGCAGGATGATGGCATGGACCATGGTGGTGCAAGAGAGAAAAAGTACTGAAATGTTTTCAACAGACTGGAGAAAACCTCTAGCATCTAGGGGATATTGGTTGCGTTATTCCTATACCTGAACCCCCTACTTTTAAAATGTGTCTCATGAAACAACAAAAGAGCTGACAGGTAATCCAATCTGGACTGGCCTGATGGACTGGCTGTCACCGACTATTTCTGGCTAAATTGGCTCCTGCCATGTGCACAGGAGATGGGTGGTAGTAAAATAGCAACAGTGGGCGAGCTTATGTTAGGCTCCTCTGAAATGGCTGTTATGGCATAGGGGTCCTATGTTCGTCATAATACCATTTTGATATGTAAACAAAGCTGTTAGTGCAAGGAGCTCCAAACGGTTTATCAAAAGCTACCAGCAGCTCTCGGCCTCCTTCTGAGTAGCTCATACATGATAATTACCTGTTACCTGGATTGACAATATGCAGTGCACCACTTGCTAAAACAGAACTTAAAAACATTGGGGGTCATTTATAAGAACTGTGTGCTGCCGGAGCATGACCTTTTGTGATGTTCTGATGGTGCACAGGTCTTAGCCATACCTACAAGGCAATGTAAAGCCACCCTGCGTGGCTTTTTATGGCCTTGTAGATATAGAGTAAGGCAATGCAGCACAAGTCACTGCGTCACCTCACACTATGATGGGCGGGCATGCCATGGGCGATACGGTGGGAGTTTCCACGTAACACCCATGGCATTTGAAACATTCCCAGATTTGCAACAAGTTGTAAACGTCGGAATGCGTCAAAAGCTTACGCCTCCCAGGAAAGGCATAGAGGAGGCGCAACGAGGAGAAATAACATTATTTCTCCTCGTTTTTTTCCTCTTTGTCTGTGTGCTGCTGAATGCTGAAATCGCCTCCACTAATTGTTTTTGTGCAGGAAGGTGTCCCTTTTTTTCACAAGAACAATCATCCCTACATTGAAGATACCCCTACACCATGGTGCAAGGGTGCCTGCGTTGGCACAAGGCAGCCAATTGAGCACCAGCGCAGGGAAAAGGGACAGGAATGTGCTGTATCTGACAAATACAAATGCAAAAAGAACAATTGATGGACAGAATGCTGAACAATGTCAAACATTCACCCCAAGTACATAGATCTGGGCCTAAATCCATCTTTTTTCGCCCATCATGCCATTCCAGTTTAAACCCAGCCATATGCAAATCAGTCTTGACCCTGCTACCCATGGAAACAGTTCAGCCCGAACTGCCAGGCTAGGTCCTCCATGGACTGGAAACAAGCATCCTGGGAGTTCGGGCTGGACTGTTCCCATGGGGAGTAGGGTCAAGACTGATTTGCTCATGGCTGGATCCAAACTGGGGTGACTTGGAGAGCAAAATAACAATAGATTAAATCTAGATCTGTGACTGGGGGTGAGTGTTTGAAAAGGTTCAATACTCCGTCCATCATTTTATTTTGTGATGTTGCTATGTGCGCCCTAAGTGACTAGGGGTATACCCCGACGTTAGTCCCTTGCTCGCTGCGCCACTGGATTCAAGCTAGCCTGGCTGATATGGGGAGATACCCTGAAACCGTTTCCCCGATGCTTGTTTCTGGTCCAGGGAGGACCTGGCTTGACAGCTCGGGCTGGACTGTTCCCATAAGGAGCAGGGTCAAGACTGATTTGCATATGGCTGGATCCAAACTTGGGTCACGTAGCAAGCAAAATAACGATGGATTAAACCCAGATCTGTGACTGGGGTGAGTGTTTGAAAAGTTTCAACACTCTATCCATCATTTTTTTGTGATATTGGTATCTGCTAAATATGGCACATTCCTGTCTTTTTCTTTTGCACTAGTGCAGCACAGGACAAAGGATTGCTTTGTTGCCCTAAGGCAAAAGATTGTAAATGAGGCCTATTGTGTTTCCAGTTCTGTGAGACCATGAAAGATGACATTGCTCTTCCATGCCACCCACTCCTGGAAAAAAAAAAAAAATCTCTTTTTTGTTTTTTTTACTTTTTTCTTTCCTCCATCATTCTCTTTACTGTATTTTTTTTCTTAATTCTCCCGCTCCTTTTTTCTCTCCTTCTTTGTAAATTTCCTCTTGCCCCTTTTTTCTTGCTTTCTCTCTCTTATATTATTTCTCCATATCTTTTGATTTCTACTTCTTTCCTTCTTTCTCTGTTTCTTTGGTTCTTCTTATTCCCCTGTCTTACTTTCTCTTTCTCTTTTCTTTTTTCTTGTTTCTTTTTTCTGTCTTCCTTTATTTCTCCTTTCTCCTTTTTTCTGTTCTCTTTTTACTGCTTTTTTCTTCTGCCCTTTCTTTCTCCTGCTTTTACTCCTTTTTCTTGTTCTTTCCTGCTTTCATTCTCTCTTACTTGCTTTTTTCTCTTGCTATTTCCTGATTTATTTCCTTTTTCTTTTTCCATGGCTTGCTTTCTTTCTTTCTTCTTACTTTTTTTCTTCTATGCATTAATATGTGTGTCTTGATTACCTGACCATATATTTAGAAAAACAGTGGTTCTCGTGGGCAATGTAAGAATACTTTATAATAAACAAGTACAATTAAACTAAAAATAGGATGTTGAAAGAGAAACGTTATACATAACGTAAAAAAGAAACCAAATACTGTCTTGCACAAAATAGTATCTGTATTGAAAAACATGCAGCTTGTGCTCTGTGAACTAAGTGACAAAATATAACATATAGCAGCGCGTTCTTAGTCCATAAAAACAACCATATTTAAAATGAACAATATCGCTGGGGGTCGCGTAACTAGCTGGCATGGAGAAGTCTTGTTCGTTGTCAGAATTAATCAGACAAATCAATCCACCAACTAAGAACGGCACCACCACCCACAGAATCAAGAAAGAGCTATAAATCTGTCAATCCTTTCTGGGTAATTACGATAATGAAGGAGACTCCTCCATGTTACTAGTTATGTGACCCCCAGCAGTATTTGGTTTCATTATTGTGTTCTGTATTTCTCTTACAACATCCTATTTTTAGTTAAATTGGCAATTGTGCTTGTATATTATTAAGCATTCTTGCATTGCCCACGAGAACCAATGCTTTTCTAATTATATTGTATGCCCTGGTTCCTTGTGAGTAGGGTTGCCTTGTTTTGCTGACACTTGATTATCTGAATGACGTACCTGCAGAGATATGTTTACTAGTATAGAGCTATGGTGTGTGCATGGGTCTCACAAAATATTATTTTGCTAACGGTCCGAGGGAAGGTGTGATGCATATTTAAAAAAATATTGTCTGTGTGGGGACATCAGCCTCTCTTGTTTTCACTTGTTTTCACTCGTTTTTCTTATTTTATCCTACATTCTTTCTCTCTTTATTGCTTTTTTCTTTCTTTCTCTGTTACTCTTTCCTACTTATTTCTTTTTTCCATGCCTGCCGTTCTTTCTTTCTTTCTTTCTTTCTTCCTTTCTTTCTCTCTTTCTTTCTTTCTTTCTTTATTACCTGACAGGCATACCATGTGGGGTGACTGCAGAGATATATTTCCTTGTAGAGAGCAATCACAAAATATTATGTTGCTAATGGTACTAGGTAAGAGTGTAGTGTATATGTTAAGAAGGAAAGAATTGGCTGCATCTGGACATTGGCCAGTGGATTTCAGGAAATATAATCAGGCAGTGAAGGTGTGTCAGTTTATAACTGTCAAATTGAGATTAGGGTCAAGACTGATTTGCATATGGATGGGTCGAAACTAGGATGTCGTGGTGCGCAAACAAATTATGTACCAAACCTATATCTATGATTGGGGGCAATGTTTAATTTGTTCACCATTCCATTCATCATTTGATCTTTTTGCTTTTGTCTCCCTAAGTGGGAAGGGGATGCCCAGACGTGGGTCCCATGCTCACTGTTCCGCTGGATTCAACCTAGCCTGGCCGATTTGGGGTGATATCCTGAAACCTGTTCCAGGATGCTTGTTTCCGGTCAAGGGAGGACCTGGCCTGGCAGTTCGAGCTGGACTGTTCCAATGGGAAGCAGGTTCAAGACTGAGTTGCATATTGATGGGTCCAAACTGGGGTGGCGTGGTGAGCAAAAAAAAAATGATGAATTAATATCAGATGTGTTACTGGAGATGAAATTTTGATTTTTTCAGCATTCCATGCATCATTTGCTCTTTTTGCTTGTATCTCATAGATACAGCGCATTTCTTCCCTTTTCTTCTGCCATAGGGCACCGCAGCAGGATCACTTGCGGCGCTGCCCTAAGCCAAAATATGGTAAATGAGGCCCTTAGTCTACATTAATCCTAGATTAAGCAGTAGCTCAGGATGGTTTTCAATAATCAGAAGTAGCACTCACCTTAGGGATGGTTGGAAACCGTTGTATTTGGTCCTACAAAGACGAACAAACAATGCAAAACCTAACCCCAAGACTAAAAATATTAATTTATTAAATTAAACTGTAAGATTGTGAACGAAATAATCCTAGTAATTCCCTAGTAAACTCTGAACAATCTTACTCTTAGGTGGTCTTTGCAGAGGTTGCCTATCAGGTAGAATAAACAAGCATCAATTTACCATCCTGTTTTTGCAAGTTAGAATTCTTAGTCATCCAAGGGAACAGCAGGCCCAAGAAATTTGCAAGTAAAAAAAACAATCTTATATTTTCCATTTGAAAGGTAGGAGACGGCTGCCATGCCCTTCTTCCCATGATTTTAACAAAGACGAGACGGGTCAGGCCAGCAGGGATAGGAACGCTTTAAATCAAGCACTATATTACATTAAAGCTCTTTAAGCAAAACCGCGCCAAGCAAAGTCATGAAGTCAGCGCCAAGAATAATACCTTCAATTCATTATTTGTTTTCTTCTGCAACCAATAAATCACTTCTTGTCAGAGGCTTTATGCCATAAAACTGCAAATAAGGCATTTTGAGCCAAAAATTGATTTCTGTGGAGAACTGTACCTCTGTGCAACTTAATTTGTTACTGACATATATTGCCAACTCCTTGCAGCGGAGAGACCAGGTGACAGTTAGTAATTTGGCAGTCTGTGCTGGTCGCATTGCATCTTTAATCTAAATAAACCTCTTACTTTTATTTCGTGCATGTCAGTTAAAATGGAACCTATTTGTGCGAAATTCAAGTGTAAGCAGAAGGGATATGTTTTAATATTGCTGAGGGGGTTTGATAAATCCTACTCTTTTATACTTGGGTAATTGCATATCGTTTTATGAATGGTTCCTAGAAAGTTAGCATTGAATTTGAGTGTAATTTAAATATAATTGCACTTTTCAAGAGCCTAGTCAATCTGGCCATAATACATGTGGCTTAGCAATCCTCCTAGAAACTACGAAATGACTTATCAAGGGGGAACCGGTAACTGGGGAGAGTGAAATTACCAGGAGAATGAGGAATTACTGGGGAATTGTTAATCCTGAGTCTGATTTCCCTGGTAATACCTCATTGCTCTCTGGAGTTTCACTTAAGAATTTCAACTGATTTCAACAGCTAAAATATATAGGTGAAACAAACAGATCTAGTGTGTTGCTGTGGATTTCATAACTCGGATGGGGCCAGTAACTGCAGATACCAACCTCACTGTTAACAAACAATGGCAAAGCTAATAGATCTGAAATTAGCCTGCTAGCTTTTTGGCTGTTGTTGTTTTGTTTTGTTATGGTATTTTCAAAGCTTTATTGTTTGGGAAGCTGTTAGGACCTCCTCAATCTAAAAAAAAAAAAACATTGGTTAACGGCAAAAATGTTGTTTGGTCTCAAATGGGCAATCATTGCCATAGTACTCCCTGACACTATAGGAAACAACTTTGTGTGTGGATGTGCTCCTAAATAAGGGCCTCAATCCGTAACTCATAGCGAAGTAAGCCATGGCTGAAGTTGACTGACACATTGCCCCTTGATGCATGCTAGAGGGGTGGAAAAAATGTGAATGACACAACCACAGACTAATGAATGAATTCTGTATGAAAACCAGTATAAGTAACTATATTATACATATAATTTTAGTAAAATCTAAAAGCTTGACTTCCAAAAACGTAATAAAGCCAATCGGTCAAGCAATGTCTGCAAGCCTCTTGCCTTTGAGAAAGAAAGAAAGAAAGAAAGAAAGAAAGAAAGAAAGAAAGAAAGAAAGAAAGAAAGAAAGAAAGAAAGAAAAAAATGAATGCAAGAAAGAAAGAGGAAGGCAAGCAGGAAAGCAAGAGAAAAGAAAGAAATAGGAAAGAAAGATAGATGAAAGAAAGAGGAAGGCAAGAAAAAAAGTGAAAGGCAAAAAAGAAAAAGGAAAGAAGGAAAGAAACAAGGAAAACAAGAAAGAGGCAGAAAAGAAAGAAAATGGAAAGCACTAAATGCAGACACTCAAAGTGAAGTTAGCCAGTGGCTCATGCAGTGATCTGTCAAGTGGGGGCTAAGAAAAAGTGGGGGTCCCAAAACGCATTTTCCTCATGCAATTTTCGTTAGGAAAGTTAAACAGTGTTACTTACAACAAGAACTAAGCGGAATTACACAAAACTTGCCAGAAAGCTAGGTCTTGATCTTGAAAGTGTGCTATTTATGATTTGGTGTAAATCTTTTCTGTAGTTTTTGAGAAATTAAGGCTCAAAATGTATGTAGATTGTATGCAGCGGAGGATCCGCGTAGTTCGAATTGGCTGCAAACCCAGAGAGCATCCAACTCCATAAGGTCAGTGTTTGTTTGACCGACCTTACGTGCTTTCCTGCTCTTTCATGGTTCATCAACATAACAAGTGCTTTAAAGCACAATGCTGCTTGCTATGGAAGGATATACAATAGAATCAGTAAATCGTGCAATATGTGTAAAGCATAAGTAGGAAAATCATGTGAATTTTCTTTTGCCCATTAATTTCATTTTGCCCTGGATTTCACACAAAGCCATGTCACGCTAACATAGTCAATCTATCTCTGAGTGCAATTCTGGAGGTGTTTACGCTGCCCCCGCCCCATGCTTCATTATGCCTCTTTGCATTCATTAATAGGGGTTTGTCACCACCCGAAATCATTTAGTAGTGAACTTGTGTCAACCTTTTAGAACCAAATTCCATTTCCACAAGAAAGTTAAATGATGTTGCTATTTGCACTGCTTTGCTATGCGCTAACGCTGGAAAAAATGGATTGTAAATCTGCACCTAGATGATAAACCAATGGGAAGTAGGAAGGATGGTTTAAAATCAGCCTTCTTTTTACTCTAGCAAGTTTAAGGTGATGGGCCTCATAGGTACCTATTGTGAGAAGTTGGCCTGGTATATGCTGTTTACTAATTAAAGTGGACACCTTGCACCAGAACAATTCCACTCTTATGGTAGATAGGTTTAAGACAACCCTTATAGAAAGCTATCCTAGTGGTAGCTGTGGAGAGCAGCCTTCAGGCTAAGTCTTGAAGGAATGTAAAGCAGCTTGTTTTACCACACAATCTCTTGAATCACCAAATGAAAAGACACCACACAGGTATATATATCAAATATATATGTATTTATTAATAAACACTCTCTACTAATCTCTTTATGAGATTAGAAGTCAGGAACATATGTACAAGTCAAATGTTATCAAAATAAGTTTAGCACAATCGAATATCACAATCTTAGTTTGTTAGACCTAGGTCTAGGGCATCTAGAATCGAGGGACCCCCCAGAACCACCCCAGGTAGTTGTAGGAGACCCACAGGGGACGGACGCGGTGACCTGGCACCGGTTCGAGTCCTGTGCGAGTCTATGCGCTCAGACGCGATTGAGATTTCAATGTTAAAGGTCCCTTGCGTGTTCGAGGCGAACACACCGATCGGTCCTTGTACGAGTCGAAGGACGCGGTTACAGATAGAGTTGCAAGGGAGATGGACGCGCTGTGTCTAACACAGACGCGAACCTTGTGCGAGTCAGTGCAATGGAGATCTCAGTGTTACAGGCCCTTTGTGTGTTTGAGGCGAACACCGATCGGACTCAGTACGAGTCGAAGGAAACAGTTCTAGATAGTGTTACAAAGGAGATGGACGCGGTGTGTCTAACACAGACGCGAACCCTGTACGAGTCAGCGCAATTGTCGCACTTAGAAAATTAGAGTTTTAGGACACTTCGAGGGAAGCTACAAGCAAGTCACTTACAGGGTAAGTAGTTCTAGGGCCCACCCCCACAGGAGCACCATAGTGCTGAAGTTACCTCACCCAGGGGAGCCCGGTGCATAGGTGTTCTTTGGTGTTGGGTCGCGGCGTCGTTTTCAATGGGAGCCAGTGAAGACTTGCTGCTTGCGGCGACAGGAGAAGTGTCCGGAGGAATCCAAGCCTGGATTCAGAAGATGGAAGACCTGAAAGCAGAGGGGACAGTGTTCAAAGTCACTTGGCAGTGACTCGGGGCAAGGAAGATGGATGCCCACCTTCATCGCAAGATTCAGATCGTTCGTGGTTGCCTTGACTCTTCAGCCACGAGGTCCAGGAGGTGTCGACGACAACCAGGAGCTGGATTCGGCGTGCCCCACAATGTCTGCAGCTTACTGCGGTGTCGGTGACTCGATTGGAGCCAACAAGCCTTGGTAACAGCAAGTCTCGGGGAAAGTGCAAAGAGGCAATGGCGCAGACCAGCAAGGTCTGTGCAACTCACCCAGCAAAGGTAAGTCAGAGCAGGCCTGGAGCAATCAGGGGAGCCCTTTGGTGTCTTTAGAAAGTCTTCTGGGGACCCACAAGCCGGCTGGCAAGGGATCGCGAAGATGCCTCGGGAGGATTCGCTCACAGGGGCCCACGGTCACTCAGGACGTGGTAGGCCTCTGATATTCAGAGGGATTTCTGCTGGAGGCTAGGACCACACGTGGTCCAAAGCACAAGTTCGTGGAATGTTGAAAAGGGGTTGCACTCGACAATAGTGCATGGTACCCAGGGGTCGCGGTTCCTCGTCACTCTTGGGGTCCACTGGCCTCAGCTTTGCTGGGGACTCACGATCGCCCTTGAGAAGTTAGGAAATCCACTTCTTGGGCTGCAGGGACTTTGGACTCCGGCGGGAGCGGCGTAGTTTGTGACCATCATTTGTAGTTTTTGGTGCCTGCCAAGCAGGGGAGTCACTCCTTGACTCCAAGGGAGATTCTTCAGTCTTCCAAAGGTAGTGGAACGTCGAAGGTCCAGGATTCTTCTTCAGAGCGTCGTCCAGGGAAATCTAGGGTGCAATGCACAGGTTCCCCCTCTTATACTAAAAGAAAGGGAGGGACTAGCTCTATGACCATACCTATGGGAGGGTCAGGGGAGTGGGTGGCTACACCCACTTCCCTTTGTCCAGTTTCGCGCCAGAGCAGGGGCAGGTAGCCCCTGAGCCGGTTTGAACTGGCATATGCACAGAGGAGCCTTCTGCTCCCCCAGTGCAGGACTTCAAAGCACTCTAAGAGTGCACCCACCCAGCCCAAATACACTAAACCCTGTCTGGAAGGTGGTCACACCCCTTGGGACAGGATATCTATTGTTGGGCTTCCTCCACTGCGAGTGTTGGTCATCAGCAGGAGGGCAGCCCAGTGTCTGTGACTGGTGGCATCCATTTTGTGATGCCAGGGCTCTGCAGGATTCTACCGCGTTTCCACAGTAGGTACATGTCTATCCCTCTAGAAGGGTGGATTGCTACTCCCGCCGCCAGGACTGGCGGGGGTAGTATTCCAAGATGTTTGACACCAAACACGACATGTTTCGATGCAGCCATTCCAAAGTTAGCATTTTACCGCGAGGATATCATGCACTTAAAAGTATATGGTTTAACCGCATCCACAAACAGCACCAGAGAATGGACTCTGAGAGCTGCAGAGGGGCCCTGCTCAGGCAGAGGCACCCCCTCACATAGAAGCCAAGCACCCTGCCCTGAGGATTGATAGGGCCTGCCTTAGGGGTGACTGATAGGGTTATATGTGTGTGTAGGAGAGATATAGGGAACCTATATCTCAGTGAGGGGTGCTAGCACTTCCTCACCCAGGCTGCAGTAGCAAGCCTGTGGTGTCAGATTTAGGCTGCTTCCCAGGGGTGGTATAATACATGCTGCAGCCCCTGGTAGGCCTGTGAAGTACCTATGCCCTTAGTACCTAAGGTACCATATACTAGGGACTCATAAGGTACCGCAGTATCCAATCACTAGTGCACCTAGAGTGTACTCCAAGTCGTTTAGAGAGAACAGAGAGGCTGGGGCCCTGATTAGCAGGGACCCAGCCAGACTATAGCCAGAAACCAGTGTAAACATCAGAAAAAAAGTGGGGGCAACATAAGAAGCAGATCCTACTCTCCTACACAACCCCCCCAAACGCAGGGACACTAAACTAACCTTGACCAGTTGAGTCTTCGTGTTCAAAGTGGAAATACCTTGAGAGTCCATCTGCATTGGCATGTTGGGTCCCAGGTCTATGTTCCACTGTATAGTCCATCCCCTGTAGGGAAATGGACCACCTCAAAAGTTTTGGGTTTTCACCTTTCATCTGTTTAAGCCATAGGAGGGGCTTGTGGTCAGTCTGAACTATGAAGTGAGTGCCAAACAAGTATGGCCTCAGCTTCTTCAGGGCCCACACCACAGCAAAGGCCTCCCTCTCTATAGCTGACCAACGTTTCTCTCTAGGGGTCAGCCTTCTGCTAATAAAAGCTACTGGCTGGTCTTGACCTTCATCATTCAGTTCCCACACCCAGCTCAGAAGCATCTGTTTGGACAATGAACTTTTTGGTGTAGTCTGGACTCTGTAAGATGGGGGCAGTGCACATGGCCTGCTTTAGGTCTTCAAATGCCTTCTGACAGCTAGCTGTCCACTGAAACGTTTTTGGCATTTTCTTTGAGGTCAGATCATTCAAGGGGGTCACTATAGATCCATATCCCTTGACAAACCTCCTATAGTACCCAGTCAGGCCTAAGAAGGCTCTCACCTGTGTCTGGGTGGTTGGAGCAACCCATTCCATTATGGTTTGGATTTTGCTCTGTAAAGGCTGAACCTGGCCTCCACCTACAAGGTGGCCCAGGTATACAACCTGACTCTGCCCTATCTGGCACTTAGTGGCCTTGATAGTGAGGCCTGCTTTCTGCAGGGCCTCCAAAACATTCCTGAGGTGGACCAGGTGATCCTGCCAGGAGGAACTAAAGACAGCAATATCATCTAGATAAGCTGAGCAATAAGTTTCCATCCCTGTCAGAACTTTATTCACCAACCTCTGAAAAGTGGCAGGTGCATTTTTCAATCCAAAGGGCATCACCACAAAGTGGTAGTGCCCACCAGGGGTCGAAAATGCTGTTTTGGCTTTTGCATCATCAGCTAACCTGATCTGCCAGTAGCCAGCTGTCAGGTCAAGCGTGCTTAGATACTTGGCTGAGGCCAAAGTATCAATCAGCTCATCTGCCCTTGGTATGGGATAGGCATCAGTCCTAGTGACTGCATTGAGGCCTCTGTAGTCTACACAAAACCTCATTTCTTTCTTACCACCCTGGGTATGAGGCTTGGGTACCAGGACTACTGGGCTAGCCCAAGGGCTATCTGAAGGCTCAATTACACCTAGCTCCAACATTTTCTGGACTTCAGTCCTGATACAGTCCCTGACATGGTCAGGTTGCCTGTAGATTTTATTCTTGACAGGCAGACTGTCTCCAGTGTCCACCTCATGGGTGCACCAGGAAGTCTGACTAGGGGTCAGGCTAAACATATGTCTATACTGTTGCAGAACTTGTCTGCACTCAGTTTGCTGATGGTCAGTGAGGCTGCTTGCCAAAGCAACACCATCTACTGACCCATCATCAGGGTTCTGAGAGAGCAGGTCAGGGAGAGGGTCACTCTCCTCCTCCTGGTCCTCATCAGTTGCCATGAGCAAGCCCATGTCAGCCCTGTCAACATATGGCTTTAATCGGTTGACATGGAGCACCCTCAGGGGGCTCCTGGGAGTTCCAAGATCCAGCAGGTTGGTGACTTCTCCCTTCTGTTCAACTATTGTATGGGGGCCACTCCACTTGTCCTGGAGGGCTGCTGGGGCCACAGGCTCCAACACCCACACTTTCTGTCCTGGCTGGTATACAGTCAGTACAGCCTTTTGGTCATGCCAAGCTTTTTGTAATTCTTGGCTGGCCTCCAGGTTTTTGGTTGCCTTTTTCATGTACTCAGCCATCCGGGAGCGGAGACCAAGTACATAGTCCATCACATCTTGTTTGGGGGCTTGAGAGGTAACTCCCAGCCCTCTTTTACCAAACACAATGGTCCTCTCACAGGATGCCCAAACAGAAGCTCAAATGGGCTGTAACCAACCCCTTCTGTGGAACCTCTCTGTATGCAAACAATAGGCAAGGAAGAAGAAGGTCCCATTTCCGCCTAAGCTTCTCTGGGAGTCCTTTAATCATTCCTTTCAAGGTTTTGTTGAAGCGTTCAACTAAACCATTGCATTGTGGGTGATAGGGGGTGGTGAACTTATAAGTTTCACCACACTCCTTCCACATTGCTTTCAGATATCCTGACATGAAGTTGGCTCCTCTGTCAGAAATGACCTCCTTTGGGAAACCCACTCTGGAGAAGACTCCAATGAGGGCTCTTGCCACCACAGGGGCTGTGGTGGTCCTCAGGGAATTGCTTCTGGGTACCTGGTGGCATGATCCACTACCACCAGGATAAACCTGTGCCCAGATGCAGTTTGAGGGTCAAGGGGACCAACAATGTCAATCCCTATCCTTTCAAAGGGTACCCCCACCACAGGTAGTGGTATCAGGGGGCCTTTGTTGTGCCACCTGCCTTACCACTGGCTTGGCATGTGACACAGGAGCGACAAAACTCCTTTGTGTCCTCTGACATATGTGGCCAATGAAAATGTGGAACAAGCCTGTCCCAGGTCTTGTTTTGGCCCAAGTGTCCTGCTAAAGGCATGTCATGTGCTAGGGTCAAGAGGAACCCCTAAACTTCTGAGGTATTACCATCCTCCTGGTGGCTCCAGGGGCTGGATCTCTACCCTCAGAATATAGGAGTCCCTCATCCCAATAAACTTTAAGGGACCCACTAGCACTCCCAGCAGCCTCAGCAGCAGCCTGCTGTCTGAGGGGTTCAAGAGAGGGGCAGCACTGTTGCTCCTTACTCAGATCTTCCCTAGAAGGGCCCCCTGCCCCCAAGAACTCAACCTGATCAGGCTCAAGTCCCTCTGGGGCAGTTCCTTCTTCAGGATCTGCTTCACCTCCCTCTGGGGGTGAATCTGTGATCTGAGACAGAGGGGAAGGCACTGCCTTTACCCTACTGCTACTCCTCTTGGGAAGCATCTGGTCCATTGTTCCAGGATCCAGAGCTGGTTCAGTGTCATGCATTCTTGCTTGTGACCTGGTCACAGCAAATACCTCTGCAGGGATGCCCAACATCTCAGCATGAGTCCATAACTCTACTTCAGACCAGGCTGAAGTCTCTAGATCATTGCCCAATAGACATTCGACAGGGAGGTCTGCACTGACTACAACCTTCTTGAGGCCAGTTACCCCTCCCCAGGAGAAATTCACAACTGCCAGACTATGGTTGGTCTTGACATTGCTTGCATTGGTCACCTGGTACATTTCGCCCAGGATGATCTGTCCAGGGTCCACAAGATCCTCTGCCACCATGGTGACACTAGCACCTGTGTCCCTAAATGCCAAAGCCTATTTGCCATTTATTACAGGCTGCTGTTTGTATTTGCCCAGATTACTGCGGCTTACTAGGAAGGACATATTAAGGTCTCCCTCACAAATCAGCATTGCCTGAGTGGGCACTCTGACTAGGTCAGAGTCCACTTCAGAACCCAGGGTCAACCCTACTACACCCTTATTCTGTGTACCACCTCCACCAGTAGCTGAGCTAGGGGGAACAGTTGCCTTAGGGGCAGGGGTGGGGGTGGTTTGGTCTTTGGACTTGTTACAATCAGAAGTCCAGTGCCCTTTCTGGTTACAGAATTTGCACCAGGGCTTCTTTTGGCCTTTTCCCTTGTTGGATTGTGACTCCCCACCAGATGCAGATTTTTGGGGCCCTTGTGAAGACTTCTGGTCTTTTTACTTATCCCCACCTTTCTCACAGCCCTTAGGATCTTGCTTCTTGGTGTCACCCCCTTGGTTCTGGGGTTTCTGCCTCACCCTGGTTCTGACCCATTTGTCTGCCTTCTTTCCCAATTCTTGGGGAGAGGTCAGATCTGAGTCCACCAGGTATTGATGCAACAACTGGTTCTGGCAATTATTAAGGATCTGTTCTCTCATCATCAGATTATACAATCCCTTGAAATCAGTAACCCTACTGCCAACCAGCCAACCCTCCAGAGCCTTGGTTGCACAATCAACAAAGTCAGTCCAGTCCTGAGTCTGGGCCTTCTGGGTGTCTCTGAACTTCAACCTGTACTGCTCAGTGGTTAAGCCAAACCCATCTATCAGTGCACTCTTCAGGACTTCATAATCATCAGCATCCTCTTCTCTAACAGTGAGGAGCTTGTCTCTACCTTTGTCTGAAAAGGAGAGCCACAAGATTGCTGCCCACTGCTTTTGGGGGACCTGCTGTACTCTACAGGCCCTCTCCATAGCAGTTATCCACTTGTGGATATCATCCCCACTCTGGTAGGGAGGAACAACCTTGCTCAGGTTCCTATGGTCTTGAATAGATTCTCTGCCTCTAGGGACACTGTTGCTGCCACCAAGGGGTTCTAACCCCTCTCTTCTAGAAGCTCTCTGGATCTCCAGGGCTTCTCTATCCAGTGCCAACTGCTTGGCTCTGAGGGCAACTCTTGCTTCCTCATACTGCAGCAGTTTGCACAATCTTTCAGAGGAGGTCTCTCTTATGGGAAAGTATGAGTTCCTCTGGTGGACAAATTCTCTGCCAGAGTGATAAGAGTGGTCAGATTCCCTGGAAGGGGACCTATGCCTCTCCTCCACTCTGTCAGCTCTCTTAGGGAGAATTCCTCTTTCCTTTTCAGGCCCCTTGAGGCCTGGCCCTTCAATCACAGAGTCTTGGTCATTCTGATTTTCATCATCTGACCCAGATACTGTAATTGACCCACTCACTGATTCAGACCCATTAGCTCCTAGAGCCAATCTAAGATCATCTGCTGTCAGCAGATCTATCAGGTGTAGGGTTGAGGGACTCTGTCCTAGCCTCAGGTGTCTTTCAACACACATGGCTCTCAAGTCAGAGAAAGCCATGTCCTTATACTGAGGCTGAGTGGATCCACTGGGTCCACCCTTTAAGGACATTCTAGTGTTGTGCAGTGTTGTACTACCTACACTAGTTTGTGGCCTACTGATACTAGCTTGAGCTGTAGAAAGGGTGTGCTATCCCTTGGCACACAGCTCTAAGTTCAGTAGAACTTATTGATACTAAGCTTGACTTTATATGTACCTTAAGTACCTATAGTGGTTTTCAGTTAGTAATTCAAATAGAGATTTTCTGGTAAAACAATAGCAAGCTGGAATCCCACACGCTGCCACCAATGTGAGAAGTTGGCCTGGTATATGCTGTTCACTAATTAAAGTGGACACCTTGCACCAGAACAATTCGACTCTTATGGTAGATAGGTTTAAGACAACCTTTATAGAAAGCTATCCTAGTGGTAGCTGTGGAGAGCAGCCTTCAGGCTAAGTCTTGAAGGAATGTAAAGCAGCTTGTTTTACCACACAATCTCTTGAATCACCAAATGAAAAGACACCACACAGGTATATATATCAAATATATATGTATTTATTAATAAACACTCTCTACTATTCTCTTTATGAGATTAGAAGTCAGGAACATATGTACAAGTCAAATGTTATCAAAATAAGTTTAGCACAATCGAATATCACAATCTTAGTTTGCTAGACCTAGGTCTAGGGCATCTAGAATCGAGGGACCCCCAGAACCACCCCAGGTAGTTGTAGGAGACCCACAGGGGACGGACGCGGTGACCTGGCACCGGTGCGAGTCCTGTGCGAGTCTATGCGCTCAGACGCGATTGAGATTTCAATGTTAAAGGTCCCTTGCGTGTTCGAGGCGAACACACCGATCGGTCCTTGTACGAGTCGAAGGACGCGGTTACAGATAGAGTTGCAAGGGAGATGGACGCGCTGTGTCTAACACAGACGCGAACCTTGTGCGAGTCAGTGCAATGGAGATCTCAGTGTTACAGGCCCTTTGTGTGTTCGAGGCGAACACCGATCGGACTCAGTACGAGTCGAAGGATACAGTTCTAGATAGTGTTACAAAGGAGATGGACGCGGTGTGTCTAACACAGACGCGAACCCTGTACGAGTCAGCGCAATTGTCGCACTTAGAAAATTAGAGTTTTAGGACACTTCGAGGGAAGCTACAAGCAAGTCACTTACAGGGTAAGTAGTTCTAGGGCCCACCCACACAGGAGCACCGTAGTGCTGAAGTTACCTCACCCAGGGGAGCCGGGTGCATAGGTGTTCTTTGGTGTCGGGTCGCGGTGTCGTTTTCAATGGGAGCCAGTGAAGACTTGCTGCTTGCCGCGACAGGAGAAGTGTCCGGAGGAATCCAAGCCTGGATTCAGAAGATGGAAGACCTGAAAGCAGAGGGGACAGTGTTCAAAGTCACTTGGCAGTGACTCGGGGCAAGGAAGATGGATGCCCACCGTCATTGCAAGATTCAGGTAGTTCGCAGTTGCCTTGACTCTTCAGCCACGAGGTCCAGGAGGTGTCGACGATGACCAGGAGCTGGATTCGGCGTGTACCATGATGTCTGCAGCTTATTGCGGTATCGGCGACTCGATTGGAGCCAACAAGCCTTGGTAACAGCAAGTCTCGGGGAAAGTGCAAAGAGGCAATGACGCAGACCAGCAAGGTCTGTGGGACTCACCCAGCAAGGATAAGTCAGGGAAGGCCTGGAGCAACCAGGGGAGCCCTTTGGTGTCTTTAGAAAGTCTTCTGGGGACCCACAAGCCGGCTGGCAAGGGATCGCAAAGAAGCCTCAGGAGGATGCGCTCACAGGGGGCCACGGTCACTCGGGACGTGGTAGGCCTCTGATATTCGGAGGGTTCCTGCTGGAGGATAGGACCATACGTGGTCCAAAGCACAAGTTCGAGGAACATTGTGAAGGGGTTGCACTTGACAATAGTGCATGTTACCCAGGGGTCGCGGTTTCTCATCACTCTTGGGGTCCACTGGCCTCAGCTTCGCTGGGGACTCACGATGGCCTTTGAGAAGTCAGGAAATCCACTTCTTGGGCTGCAGCGACTTCGGACTCTGGCGGGAGCGGCGTAGTTTGCAACCGTCGTTTGTAGTTTTTGGTGCCTGCCAAGCAGGGGAGTCACTCCTTGACTCCAAGGGAGATTCTTCAGTCTTCCAAAGGTAGTGGAACGTCGAAGGTCCAGGATTCTTCTTCAGAGCGTCATCCAGGGAAATCTAGGGTGCAATGCACAGGTTCCCCCTCTTATACTAAAAGAAAGGGAGGGACTAGCTCAATGACCCTACCTATGGGAGGGTCAGGGGAGTGGGTGGCTACACCCACTTCCCTTTGTCCAGTTTCGCGCCAGAGCAGGGGCAGGTAGCCCCTGAGCCAGTTTGAACTGGCATATGCACAGAGGAGCCTTCTGCTCCCCCAGTGCAGGACTTCAAAGCACTCTAAGAGTGCATCCACCCAGCCCCAATACACTAAACCCTGTCTGGAAGGTGGTCACACCCCCTTGGGACAGGATATCTATTGTTGGGCTTCCTCCACTGCGAATGTTGGTCATCAGCAGGAGGGCAGCCCAGTGTCTGTGACTGGTGGCATCCATTTTGTGATGCCAGGGCTCTGCAGGATTCTACCGCGTTTCCACAGTAGGTACATGTCTATCCCTCTAGAAGGGTGGAATGCTACCCCCGCCGCCAGGACTGGCGGGGGGTAGTATTCCAAGATGTTTGACACCAAACACGACATGTTTCGATGCAGCCATTCCAAAGTTAGCATTTTACCGCGAGGATATAATGCACTTAAAAGTATATGGTTTAACCGCATCCACAAACAGCACCAGAGAATGGACTCTGAGAGCTGCAGAGGGGCCCTGCTCAGGCAGAGGCACCCCCTCACATAGAAGCCAAGCACCCTGCCCTCAGGATTGATAGGGCCTGCCTTAGGGGTGACTGATAGGGTTATATGTGTGTGTAGGAGAGATATAGGGAACCTATATCTCAGTGAGGAGTGCTAGCACTTCCTCACCCAGGCTGCAGTAGCAGGCCTGTGGTGTCAGATTTAGGCTGCTTCCCAGGGGTGGCACAATACATGCTGCAGCCCCTGGTAGGCCTGTGAAGTACCTATGCCCTTAGTACCTAAGGTACCATATACTAGGGACTCATAAGGTACCACAGTATCCAATCACTAGTGCACCTAGAGTGCACTCCAATTCGTTTAGAGAGAACAGAGAGGCTGGGGCCCTGATTAGCAGGGACCCAGCCAGACTATAGCCAGAAACCAGTGTAAACATCAGAAAAAAAGTGGGGGCAACATAAGAGGCAGATCCTAATCTCCTACACCTATCATGGTTCCATTGTGAAGGTTATTGTTATAGAAGACTGTTGCAGGAAAACCTAATGGCTCTCAACCACTTTCTGAGTGTTAGCTATGCTGAGTGTGCCTCAATTTCATAATATCAAGCACCTTAAAACCTTGATAGCACCAATAATCCATTGAATCTACCCTAATCTGTAATCTATTACTATGCAGTTGATCTTTTCTGTAGACTTAGCTAAGCAAGTTCTACACATGATACTGTGCGTTGCTACTTATGTCTCTATGTTTGAGGTAATTAATCTCATGAGAGGATATTAAACCTAAAAGCCCTTGATTGTACATGCATTACTGTGCTGTAGCTCAGGCCAGATTTACACTGTAAAAACACTCTTTTCAAACAAAATATTATGTTCACACTTATCTAAGTATCTTGAAATACACATACATTCTCTTTCATAGAAACCAAAAGAAAATTCCCTGTTTGACCATAGATTAAGTTGGTTATTTGGTAATGAAGCAAAATACCTGGAACTAATTCTAATATCAATTCCTAAGACAATTTCTTGAAATTTCTTAAACCTAAGCTTCATCTCATCATGTAAAGCTTTTAATTCAATTTAAATTACGAGTTTGAACGCATTTAACTCGTCCGATAATTATCGGATGTGTTAAACATCTCAACCTTCATTAAATTTCAGCAGGTCTAACTGAAAGTTTACAGGGGAAAAGCATGTGGTATTTATTTAATCATGCGTATGTTATTCCTCATAAACTCATAAAAGGTTCTATTTATCGCACCTATGTACCCCTGACAGCATTATTGATCAGGTGCGAAAAATAACACCTTTACTTGTAATGAAGACCTTAGACTTTCTAACAACTGTATCATGGAAAATACCAACACCAATGTGTACATTTCTAAACCATTGTTAATCAAGTGTAAGCCTGGGCGGTGAACTACGCTATGCTCGCGGAGCTTGCGAAGTTTCGGTAACTTCGCGATTCGCGTAGAACGCGAAGTTACCGTGCACTACGCAATTTGCGGCGTAGCGTAGCTGTTTTTCTTCTTCGCGCGCTCAATATACGTTCTCGCGCGCGCGGTAACGACCTACCGTGATTCTGCGTTCGCCGACGCGACTTCCTATCCGTTCGCGGGCGCCACGAGATTTGGAATCCGGCCGCACGATCCCGCGAGAGTGTGCGAACGCGAACACGTCATTCGGACGCGCGATCTGACTTCCGGCGGCAGTGTTGGTAAGATCGCGATCCCGAACACGAAGAAACTACAATCTGGCGAAGAATATATCTCGAGCATCATAAAACCTTCTCGAAAATGATGAATTAGTTCATTTTGCACAAAAAACTCCTCAGGTTGTCATTTAGAGATGTAGTTTGGTGAGCAAGGAGTCCTTTTTCTTTTTTTCCAAGAGGAAGGAAGTGCCCCTGATTCTCAAACTTCCTGTTCCTGTCCAGCAGGCTCCTCCCAGTGCTTTGTCCATGTGCTGTTCACTTTCATTTGGATTTGGAGCTGGAAGGATCACTTTTTGTGTCTGTCTGCTGCATCATATCATTGGATTGGATTTGAGGACTCTTGGATTTGAGATTTTACAAGTAAGTTGGAGAATTGGTGTACTTGTTTGTTTGATTGGGGCTTGTTTGTACCTACATTTTTTTGTGGTATTTCCATAGTTTTTAAAATGTATTGTTGTGGCCTGTAGTTTCGGCAGGGGCCTAGTTGTTTTTCTTTGATTGGAATTTCAGCCAGTAGGCCCGGACTAGAGCCAGAGGTACCCATGGGTGCATGTTTCTGTGGTGTCTGTTGAATTTAAAGTTTAAACATCATGTAGGCCGGGCATCCATGGATGGCATTGGATTGATTTGCAAAATGTGGGTTTTGGGGTGGTATTTTATATTTTTGGGTGTTTGTTAAATAAATAGGCCTTTTCAGCCAGTAGGTAACCCTGGGCGTTCAGCTCGCGGACTTTGGGCAAGTCCGCACTGCGCGACAACGCGGACTTACACTTTTATCTTCTTCGCGCGCTCAATGTACGTTTTCGCGCGCGCGATAACGACAATTTGTGACGATCGCGATGCCGAACACGCAGAATTTACAATCTGGCGAACAATATCTCTCGAGCATCATTAAACCTTCTCGAAAATGTTGATTTAGTTCATTTTGCACAAAAAACTCCTCAGGTTGTCATTTAGATGTAGTTTGGTGATCAAGGAGTCATTTTTTTTGTTTTACAATTTTTTCCAAGAGGTAGCAAGTTTCCCAGAGTCTCCAACTGCCTGGTCCTGTCCTTTGTCTTCACTTTTTTGTTATTTTGGGTGGCCTGGCCATGTGGGTGGCGGCCATTTTGTAAAGCCAGGCATTGTGCTTTTGCCATAGGCCTGCATTGTCTGTCTTGTGTTCCTTTTCTTGTTGTTCTGGGTGGCCTGGCCATGTGTTGGCGGCCATTTTGTGTGAACAGCCACTGTGCTTTTGCCATAGGCCTCCAAGCTTGCGGCCTAGTGTGCCAGTAGGCCCGGAGGTAGTCATCCTCATGGGTGCATAAAAACTGTTTCTGTGTTGTCTGTTGAATTGTAACATAATTTAGGCCATGGATGGCATTGGATTGATTTGCAAAATGTGGCTTTTGGGGCGTATTTTATTTTTTTGGGTGTTTGTTAAATAAATAGGCCTTTTCAGCCAGTAAGTAACCCTGGGCGTTCAGCTCGCGGACTTTGGGCAAGTCCGCACTGCGCGACAACGCGGACTTACACTTTTTATCTTCTTCGCGCGCTCAATGTACGTTTTCGCGCGCGATAACGACATTTTGTGACGATCGCGATGCCGAACACGCAGAATTTACAATCTGGCGAACAATATCTCTCGAGCATCATTAAACCTTCTCGAAAATGTTGATTTAGTTCATTTTGCACAAAAAACTCCTCAGGTTGTCATTTAGATGTAGTTTGGTGAGCAAGGAGTCATTTTTTTTTTGTTTTACAATTTTTTCCAAGAGGTAGCAAGTTGCCCAGAGTCTCCAACTGCCTGGTCCTGTCCTTTGTCTTCACTTTTTTGTTATTTTTGGTGGCCTGGCCATGTGGGCGGCGGCCATTTTGTTAAACCAGCCACTGTGCTTTTGCCATAGGCCTCCAAGCTTGCGGCCCAGTATGCCAGTAGGCCCAGAGGTAGTCACCATGGGTGCATAAAACTGTTTCTGTGTAGTCTGTGGAATTTTGACATCATTTAGGCCATGGATGGCATTGAATTGATTCAATTGAATTGCGAAATGTGGTTTTTTTTGGAGGGTCTGACTATTTCACTTTTTGGGTGTGTTAAATAAATGCCTTTTTTGCGTGTGTACTGTGTAATTATAATTGTGTTGTTGTAGTGGTTGTCTAACTTTCCAAAGTGTTTTTAGCCATGTGGATTTTAGTTTTTGCATTAAAGCTGTGTGTGTTTTATAAGGCATCCTTTGTCTGCCCATATATAGGCCTGCTTGAGTTCATTGTTTGCCGTGCCTTGTGCCTGTGAGTCACCATGTTTCTGGGGGCCATTTTGTTGTGGTAGTTATTAGTGTGCTGTTTTTGCCACATAGGCCTGCGTGTCTTTCCATTGTTCCTCTTGTCTTACTGCTTCCAAATCCATCCCCATTGCCAGCTGCAGCTCCCTGATGCTGCTATATAATACATCCCACGTGATGCACAAATTTAGGCCAAACATGCTCCAGTACATTTTAGTTTTTGTTCTTTACTATTCTTATTCTTCCAGAGTGTACACTAGCACTACACAGTAGCCAGGAAAGCCCTGGCCTTGTTGTCAACGTCTCATAAATGGCTACACTGTGTGTTGTTGTTCACAGAGTTTCTGAAATGTAATAATTGAGGCCACCACACACTAAGTTCTATATTCTATTTGTTTGATTTGTGCTATGTTTGACTGATGTTCTGGCTTTTTTGCTTTTAGGTGCACAAAGACTGAGGAGGAGGTGTGTCTCTCATCATTGCCTGTTGCACTTCCAGACAGACATCCTGCTGCTGTACACACAACACAACGTGACGTGTGACCTGACCAGACATCTCTGCAACTGAGTGCTGCTGACATCTGAAGAAGATGGGCCCAAAGAAAGCAGGTACCAGGTCCTCCAGTACCAAGAAAGTTGCTATTGAGAAGAAGAAGGAACAGAAGAAGCAAGTGACACTGAAGTCTGGTGTGCCGGCCAATACCTTTTTGGGGAAAAAAAATTGCGCCTGCAGCAGCGGTGTCCGGGGGGCAAGCTGGGGGCAGCACCTCCGCATCAGTGGACCCAACCCACCAACCCAGGCCCAAGCACATGAGTGGGGAAGAGGTAGCCAGCCTAATGGTGGAAAGCAGTGATGCTGAGCCGGAGATAAACTTATCGCTATCTCAAAGTAGTACCCAATCAACGCAGGAGGAAACACAGCAGATAAGTGGTCAACAACAACAGCCGCAACCACCGCCCGCAATAGTAGTTGTTGTTCCTCCTGAAGTAGGGGCAGTTCAGGAAATTGAGCCTCATGCAGAGGTAGAAGAAGAAGCCACTCATTCAGAAGATCCATTGTCTTCCAAATCCCCAGCAAGGAAAAGGAGGGGTAGTCCATCAAGTTCTTCGCCAAGCCCCCTTCTGATGATCTAGATGCCACTTGGAAGCCACAAACTGAGTCTGAGAGGGAGCCACGTTCCAAGACCAAGCTAGGGAAAAGGAAGGTTCCAGAAAGCCTTACACTTATGGAGGTCGATGTAGAACAGCAAGATGATGATGATGATGACGACGAGCCAGTCATCACGAACATCACTCCCGGCCCCGAGGAGATGGAGACCAACATTCTTACTCTATCCAAAATCGCTGCGAGGGATGTAGCACGCATACCTCCACAGGTAACACCAACACGACCTACAGCTTCCATATTTGCATTAGCAAAGGCCCGGCAGCGACCTACATCCAGCACAACCACCACCTCTGTAGGAGTAGGTAGTGGTACAGCAGCACAGAGTCAAATTCAACACACACCCTACAGATCATCCGGCATTGGAAGTGGCACCTCCAGCAGGAGGCCAAAGTTAAGCTCCCCAGTTTGGGACTTCTTTACGGTTAGCGAAAAGGAGGAGAACATTGCTATATGCTCCATTTGTAATACCTCTGTTAGTCGTGGTAAGCTTGGTACAAACTATGGTACCGGAGGCCAAATGACCCATCTGAAAAAACACCACTTGATCAGCTGGGAGGACCACCTTCGCGCCATAAAAAAAACTGCAACCATTGGTGTTGGTGGGGATAAAGGAGTAGAAGAAGAAGATCCGATCACGGTGGAAGAGGAAGGACAGGGAGACATTCTCTCTGGTAGTGGTACACAAGGTGTCCCTGACCCCAGCAGTGCAGTCTTAACGTTGCACACATCTTCAGCAACATCTCAGTGGCACAAGAGTAAGAGTCAGCCGGAGACACCAAGAAGTACCAGGTCCGCACTACCAAAAAGTGCGTTGAGCCTAAGAGAAAGGAAAACCATGCAGCCTACCATTATCAGCATGTTTGGGGGTGAGGGGCAGTACGAACGCAACCACCCAATAGCACGTTTGTACAATGCGAAGCTGGCTAAAATGTTAGCACTGGACCTTCTCCCTTTTTCTTTTGTTGAAGGGTTGGGTTTTGTGGAATTTGTGTCAACCATCTGCCCAAAATGGCATGTTCCCAGCCGCTACTATTTTGCCAGAGTTGCAGTTCCAGCACTACATCACGACGTGCTGGAATTGCTAGGAAAGGCCTTGAAGCAGAGTGCTGTTCACAGTATCCACCTGACTACAGACATGTGGACCAGTTGCCAAGCCACAGATTACATGTGCATCACTGCACACTGGATCAGTTTTGCGGGGGTTAGAGAACAGGTATCTGCTGGTGTTGATACTGCAGAGATTTTTCATGCCACTCGCAAACATGCAACTGTAGCCATGTTTGCCATGGAGAAATCTCATACTGCTGCAAACATTTTGGAAGAGTTTAACACCAAGGTCTTTGAGTGGCTGCGCCCAAGAGGGCTTACGATTGGTTTTGTTGCCACGGACAACGGCAGTAATGTAGTTTTGGCCATGCGCAATGGTGGCTATTTCAGGGTCCCGTGTTTGGCACACTGCATTAACATTGTTGTTCAAGACTTTTTGAAAAATGAATCAAAAGTCAGCAACTTACTGGTCACCTGCAGAAGAATATGCACACATTTCAGCCATTCTTTTAAAGCCCGGAAGCAGCTGAGGGTCATTCAACGTGAGCATAAACAGCCAGTCAAAGCGCTCATCCAGGAGGTGCCAACACGTTGGAACTCAACTTATTACATGCTTGATCGTCTGTTTGAACTGTACATACCACTCAATGCTTATGTCATGCAAAGATTAGGGGAACCTACTGTGAGAGGCATGACCGTTGAGATGGCTCAATGGGACCTCATTAAATGCCTGACTGAGATGCTACTTCCTTTTGAGATCTTCACACGTGAAGTCAGCAGGGAGGACTGTACTATGGGCCAAGCTATCCCATTGTTGCACATGCTAGAGCAACAGCTGAAGGATGTGTCTGAAACGTACGCAGTTGTGGATGACAAACAAGACGCATATCATTTGGCGGAGACCTTAGCCGCTCGCTTATCGGAAAATACAAGGATTAAAAATAAAATTTTGTCACAACCACATTACATTAGTGCCACAATTTTGGATCCACGGTACAAAGTATTTCTGAACAGCAAGGCAGTAATTCCTTTTTCGGAAGTGGATGTTGCCAACTACAAAACTTTGATAGCTAAGGAAGCCACTATTTTCGAAAGCGAACGGCTGTTAATTACAGGCCCCCCACCCCAGGCCATAACCAGTACTACAGGGCATCCAGAGTCAAGTTCTACTTCGGAGCCTGAGGGCAGTGCATTTGCCTCCCAGCAGTCACCTACACCAACAATAACATCAAGAACAGGATCATCCACAGCACAATGTGCAACTGATTGGTTTCTACAGCAGGGGTATGGTAAGTCCAGTGCTGATGCAAAGGCAAAACAGGCCGAGCACATCAGAGCACCCCTGAACATTGAGCGGATGGTCCAGGCCTATCTGGATGACCCAACAGAGGTCTTCATGGATCGAAACCCATTGGTGTATTGGTATGGGAAAAGAAGCCAATGGACAGTGCTCAGCAGGCTGGCGATAAAGTATCTGGCTTCCCCTGTCGCAAGTGTCTCTTCTGAGCGTGTTTTCAGTGCTGCTGGTGCCATTGTAACTTCGAAAAGGACCAGTCTCTCGGCCCAAAGCGTGGAGAGGTTAACCATGATCAAAATGAATCAGCACTTTATACCACCGGATTACAAAATACGTGAATCACAGCAGGAAGAGGAGAGCGACTTGGATGACGTAAATAGTGCGTTACAGGACCTACTTCTGTCCGAACCACCAGAGTTTGAGGACGAGCTCCTCTTCCCTGACAACTAGGCTTTCAAATTGTTGCTTTCTTCCTTCCTTTATGTGTCTGTGTATCTGTCTTTCTGGTTCAAATCAAATCACAACAAAACCATCACCACCGTCTTCTCTTTTTATTTCCCTATTGGAGTTGCACGTCTGTGCATTTAACTGTCCACTCTTCAGAGTCCTGCTTCATCTTCCTGTCTCGCACAAGTACATTTCCATCAAGCCAGACATTAGTACAAGAAATGTTGCCTTTACCAGTCCCGCCTCCATTAGAAGTGAAACGTGACTACTATAGCTATCCTCCGTTTTGTTTTCGAGCCGAAACTCATCAGTGTCCGAAGGCTACAGCCTCAGCAGGCATCCAAAGGTCCTCACTGTCAGGACAGAAGGTACTTGGCAGAGAAAGACAAGAGACTCTTCGAAGAAACTTGCTGACATTTGTGCAAACTCAAATGACCAGCAATGAGCGCTACACAGGCCGCGGCCCATCATCACAGTGCTGACCATGGGAAGCAACTTAAACTGTGACAAAGTGCCACAGATGAATAAGACGAAAACCGAAACAGCGCCTAACACTCAAAATGAATGTGGACTGGAGTAATGATGAGGCCACTGCCCCGTAAAAATAAATAAAAAAATGTCAGAACTAGGCATCTGATGATCTGACAGCCAAAGAGAAGAGCAAGACAGGTAATGATGGAATGCATTGGATGCTTGCAGACTCTGAGCGATTGCTGTTGTTTGTTGTTGATGTTGTGCATGAAGTCGAACTCTACTCTACTAGTTAATCTACAAAGTGACTCAAGTAAGTCAGTGACAGTCAATGTTTCCCTTCTTGTTGTTTAATAACCAAATTGTACTCCTACTACTGCAGGTGCAGGCCAATATCTGTTGCAATTTTTTAATATGGAATATGGACTTAATCGGAGTCAATACAGACTGAGTTGTAGTTGGACAACACGTACCACACCATGATGATGACCATACTATCTTTTTGCGCGCAGTCATTCAGTTGGATCGGAGATGATTCCAGGACTAACTGCATTTCATGAAGTGGCATAAGGTAAACATAAACACAACAATTCAACAAGAAAGTAGTAAACACAGCAGACCTACATGTCCATGTAGTGGTGTAGTCGAGTGTAGTGATGACTGACAGCGGCGCATTGATTTTGTCACTTAATTAGGAAAATGCTAAGTTGCTGTGTATGCCTTTTGTCTGGCTATGTCAAAAATTAAGGTAAATGGAGGTTGGGTCACGGGCTGGTGCTGTGGTGGGCCTGTTCTGTCCTGTTGTTGTTGTAGCTTAATGCTGTAAACAGAATCTACACGATATATCCAAGCCGCCTCACTCTGAAAGTGTTCTCTCTTCTCTTCTTGGACTCCACCGTAAATGATGTTTTTTTTTATTCATTGATTTCTCAATACCCCTTTTGTTTTTCCATCTAGACGTTACAGGCCGGCCTTTACCCTGTGCTTGCTATACTGGGAGACACAACTCACATTTACCTTACCAATCGGCATCAGGAAGGCCACCAAGATTGATGTGCGGAGCGTCCATGGAAGATAGGACCAAGAGGAAGGACGAGATTCAACTCCACAATTTTAGCATGATAATACAGTAACTTTAGTATCATTCATCATTCATCTTTTAATTAATTTGAATCCTTTTTTCTCTGCAATCATTAGGACTGTGTGTTGTGTGTTTGTTTGCTAATTGATCCCTACAAATGTTTTTTAATTGTCTTTGCTATCTTTACAAGTAAGCCCAGTACAACATGGAATTTGGGTCTCTGAGGGCATATTACAGGCAAGGCAAATTGCATAGAATATACTGGTGCCCTGTACTGTCTAATTGTCTAGTAGGAGTTATTAAGTACTACTCATTAACCATCAAGTTATCTAATCTTCATCATCATTAACGCATGCATTTCCCTTTTCTCCCTTTATTGATTTTTTGGATAAGATCATGGTCGTCTGCCAAGATTGCGCTTTGCTTTTGTTGTCCATGCGTACTGTTTTTCATTTTCAAACCTTTCCCCAAACCCCCTTCCCATCCATTCATCAAACCCTAACCCTCTTCCCCCGGGCTGTGATTTATATTGAGGTGTGATGTGACTACATAAAATGTACACCAATTGATCACACGCTTGCTGGGGCAGATGTGGTGAAAGCAACACTAATTCAATTGCAAGGCAGGGCGAGGAGCTTCTTCTGCTTGCCCACCCATGCTCAGTCTATGTGCAAGCCGTCACCGGCTAATAGTAGTACATCATAATTAATTGCCGTCATTGATTGGATTAATCATCAAACTCCTACCACACAGCAGTAAAGGTTACGAATTACGATTGTGTTAAGTTAAGTGACTCACTCGACAGCACAACTACAGTTTATAACTTCTTGTACTAGGCTGTCCCCGCCACCATTATGTTTAATTTGACTTTAGCAGTTGCAACTGCAATATTGTTTGTTTGGCAGTCGTCTTCTGTACTGTATTTTACTTCGTTCGACTACTCCTCCCACAGTTTTTCTCAGGCAAGTGACTGTCTCTTTTTTATTTTTTAGCAAATGCTACTGCCAGTGTCTACTCTACTACTACCACCACAACCATGGCATCTTCTACATTCTCTATGGAAACCATGCAGCCATCGCTGTGCCGAACGTAGTCATCATCAATCACAGGTAAGATAAGTTTGGTGGGAGGTAGAATACTAGTAGGACAAATAACTCAGTGAGGGGTACCGCATCTATCTGTTTGTTATACATCATCGGCAGATTATTTAAATCAAACACTGGCTGCAGCCCTGCAGCAGCAAGGAAACCAATGTGACGTTAATTCGTAAAACAGTAACCCCCCACAAAACATTAACATTGTATGTTTAAGTATAAATATAATTTATTACCCTAACAAAAATAAACTATCCCACACCTGACCCACCCCTCTCCCTAACCCCAACCAATGTCCAAAACGAAAAAGTCCAAAGAATGTCCCGAAACCCCATCGCCCAATTCCCACCCACCAAAACAAGGAATAAAAAGGGGCAAAGCAACAGGGTCCTCGATGTTATAATCGGCGGGCTTTGAGGTGTTTGTCCACCAGGATTTTCACCCGCTCCTCCATTTGCTCCTCTTGCCGTGCCATCCGGAGGAGAATCTTCCTGCGGAATGCCCTGCAGTGGCATCCACAATGGGGGACAGCAGTGCTGGCTGCTAGTGAATTGCGGCGGGCGGCTACCAGACCGCGGCGCCGTACCGCTGGAGTTGGGGCCTGGCTGGGGCCCGGGGCATCGGACGAGGCTGCAGCTGCTGCCGCCTCCTCCTCCTCCTCCGCCTGAGCCACCAGCCACCGGTACTCCTGGCATATGGCCTCCAGTTTCCGGCGCCGGGCCCTGACTGCCAACTCCTTCCGCGATGGTTTGTCTTGGGAAAAGAAAGAAAAAAAATATTGTTTTAACCAGTACTCTTACCTAAACAGTAACACAAAATTAATTCAACACATAATGGCACAGTAGCACTAGCAAGAAGCACAGTACATAACATTTGTGGTAATAATCTATCCATCCTCCCACTTCCTCGGCCTCTAACATTTGTGGGAGTTTCAGGCATTATACTAGCACTATGGACTCCAACCAGTACACAGTACACCAGTGTTCTTCTTATCTCTAGTTTAGAGAAATGACATAACCTGGTTGTAGCCGGCATTGCCAGCTCGGTCATCTATGCTTGAACCCAAGACAAACATACGAGTCATGACGCAGAGTCACATTAGTTTGATTTACTACTGTTTGCAGGTGGGGAAGCTCGTATTTTTCTATTACGGGTGGCACTGGCCATACTCTCTCTGTTACATGGAGGGCAATTGCTCAATTTCACAGTGCCTTGGCTACTACAAAAAGGCAGATTATATATCTGATCCAATGATCGTTGCTTTTATATGGGACAACGACATAAGGTCAGTAGCGGTCGGTGGTGGGACTCGGGGAGTTCGGCCGGGCGGTGACGTGGTTAGGGGCAGGATGGGGGTAGTAAACTATGGATTACGGCCAATTACAGGTAAGTAAACATATAAATAAATGAAACTAATTTTGTTGCGCACACTGCATCGCATTTGGCGGTGCAGTGCGCACAATGAAATTCACTTTATTTATTTGTATGTTACAGTAAAGTTACCTGTATTTGCCCGCGTAATACATTGTTTACTACTACCCCCACCCTGCCCCTCCCCACATCGGCTTTGCTACGCTGGCGCGGTTTCTTTAACATTCCCTAAAACTGTGCATCCCGTGACAGTCTCCACCTATGCTGTCTATGATGAATACATACAGGCATCCATCCATTCTAAGTAAATGTCAATCATTCTTCTTAATCTCTCCACAAACGTTACTTTGTTTCACCAACAACAACGCATGCGTCCACTCACTCCGTTGCTTGCCTTGGCTTTGAGTTTCACCCAAACACCGCTGATGATTCTTGCTATCCACAGTATCCACCCATACTGTGTCGCCCACCCAGGCAGGCATCCATTCTTCTTTCACCTCCCACCCATCCTTCAACAACACATGAATCTGATTCCTATCAGCCACCTATCCATGCTTCCAACGTATCCTTCTCTGCCAGTCGTCATATTAAATCTCGCCCGCCCTTCCTCCTTCCACCCTTCTTTCCCTTTTTGTTCAACACATCCATCAAGGTCATCTGATCTGACTTTTAGTCTCCTCCATAAAACTTTCACAGCTGAGTTGGAGTCAGATATAAGAGGCCATTGGTTAATGAAGTCACGCTGGTAATGCTATTGCTACTGCATTGCTCATGCTAAGTAAAGGGTGTCTTCTTTATTAACCGTTGTATAATGTTCACTACAACTTCATACCTAATAAGTCTCAACAACAGTACAGTGAGTGAAGTCCACTCCACACACCCTTCCAGCTAGTGCAATGTCAATAAGTCATGAATATAACTTACCACCGCCCGCCACTGCTGCTGGCTCACCCCCTGTATCTCCTGCAGGTGCTGCATCTCCTGCCCCCTCCGGAATGGCCGCAACGCCATCGCCGCTGGCCCCACCGGCACTGGTGGTCGGTAGTACGCCTAGAAAAAACATGACACATTTTTAGATGCCTGTACACCTCCCCTATTTATTCTTTTTCACTAGCAAGATTGAAAAAAAGTTAATACATACATATTATTATTATAAATCACATTCAATAGTCCAAATCGGGTACTAGAGTACAGTCAGTAGACAGACACTAGTAGTGTTATTATGGTCCCTAGGGTCATTATTATACTATACTCTACTCTTTGCAAAGTTAGCCTGAGCCATGCAACCATTTTTCGCGTCATGTCTTTTGCTCATGTTACCTCGTAGCTTGTTGTGCAGTAACAGTAAGACGCCTTTTTGAGCCCACATGAGCACATACAGCTACTGTCTGAGCGTTGCGTACAAGAGGTCGAAAAACAAGCCACTTTGTTATGGAGTTCGGTTAGTCCGTATTACTTAGCCATAGGTAACATGTTACACTTTTTTGGCAGGACTGACAAATGCTTGCATTAACTCGTACCATTTTTCTCAGGCAGAGGATTCCCTTCTACGAACCAGAGATTTGCAGAGCTTATGAATGATGCATGTAACCAGTAATTCTACGTTCTACGGTGAGGAGTCGCCCAGAATTCACACAGATCTTTTGTCTTATATCATCATGCACTTGTTGCAACAATTTTTATTGTTTTAATCTTATGCATTTTGCTGTTGGAGCTGGCTGGAGAACACTGAATTTTATAGAACAACAACATACAGAGGTTGTTATTTGAAAATAAACCTTTTGAACTTACACATAGACTCTGTGGTATTTGGTGTGGTGGTGGTGGTGGACTTACACGAGTGAGTGAGCGAAAGGGTGTTATGTTCTGGGTTGTGGAATCATAATCATTGGGTATCTTCGGGTGGGGGTTCGGGGACCTAATGAGACACTAGCTAGTCGTTCAGGGGATTGTGGGTTCACTTCTGACTGAGGTGTGAGGAACGTCCAAGTTCCAAACTCGCATCACCAACATCCTATTTAATTGTGCATAGTTCTGCATGGGGCTGTGCAGAATCCAAGTAGTATGTACTATATCCTATCAAAAATAGTCAAATATCTGGTTGTGCATTTTGTTTGTGGTAATTGTCAAAGCCTCAAGATTAAGAAGCCTAGAAGAGGACAACCGAAAGGACTGGACTCAGTGGCTAGAGCTATTAGTATTGGTCAATCTGAGTTTTATTCAAAACCGTACAATAAAGAGTGGCAATGCAAACTGGGCAAGCTTAGCGACAGACTAATAGTAGTAGTACAGAGTACAGACATTCATAGCAGAGGCAGTTAGAACTTAGAGGCAGGGATAACCAGAATTTAGAAACAGATAGTCAAGTCAAGATCAAAGAATCTTTTGTAAAAAATATAATTAGGGAGTGGAGCCAGAATTAATAGTTCTGAAAAATAAGGTCCAGTAAAAGTTAGGGCAATATAATTGTTAATATAACCACTGGAGGACTTACTGGGACCAGCAGCAGGGCCCTCGGTAGAGGAGCGGTCCTCTGGTGGTTGTCCCGCCGACTCGGACCCCGTCTTCTTGCCCCTGGGTGCTGCAGATCAGTGATCATGTAAGATATAATAAAGAAAAAGAAAGACACAAACATTAATGATTGCTGTGAAACAAATAAATTATCTAAAAAAACGCTCAAAAAACGTTTAGGGAAACAAAAATTGCAATAAAATTGACCTATCTAATCCGATCGACTACTGGCTTGCGGGATTCACGGACAGTCTACTTATTTGGGAACACTAATTCAGTGTTCCATTCTGATTGATTCAAATAAAATCCAGAACAAAAACTAAGCCTAAGTACCACCTGACCTAGCCCACCTATTCCAGGCGGGCCAATTGTTCATTAAGCCTGCATTTCCATTTTTTTTCCATCAAAAATGCATAGATGAGAAGGAGGACACATGCATAAAGTCAGTGCATAATGCATACACCAAATTGTTGGTTGGTTGCGTCTGATGTTCTGCAGCTGACTGATACTGCTAAGCTAAGCTTACCAGTACCACTCACTAAACAAACTACAAAAGGTTCTACTAAGGACTGGGGTAAGCAGCACTCAGTGACAGAGGATGCGTCACGCAGACCGCTCAAAAATTATCAACTAATAGTAACTAAACCTAGTATCAAATCCATCCACCACTATTTGACAGGAGGACAAAGGAAGGACTACAGTCTCTCTAGCAATAGCATTACCTAACTGAAGTTCTCTAAAGTAAACTCTTACATAATAATGACAAGCGAGCGCAAAGTTGCAAAAAAGTAAGAGTACCGCCCAGCACCTGTGTCCTACAATCACAGAAGATTTTGAAACGTAATTTACCTGCAATGTAAGCAGCATTATTCTTGTTATTTGTAAAAAATGTATACACAAATCACAATACTTATACTACTATATATATTGGCTACTCACCAAGCCCCACGACCTCGACACCTAGCAGGTCCAACAGGTCCTGCTCCCGGTCAAGAATGTCTGACCACCGGTGGGCCAGCTGGTTATGGGTGCGCCGGACCGCGGAGCAGCGAAACACTGCCCGACGCACCTTCGCCCACCGGCGGTGACGCTCCTGGGTCGGGTAACCGGAGCCTGGCCTGCCGCCTGCTGCCAAGGTCAAGGGGAGGTGGCGCTGAATAAAAAAAACAAGGGCGGCCACCTCCTCCTCCGTAAACAGCTGGCGGGCTTGCACCCCTGCAGGGCGCAGTCTGCCGCAAGGCAGGCGGCGATTGGGCGCACGCGCCTTGCCCTTTGAGCCGCTGCTGCTACCCTTCGCCATGGTTCTGGGGTGGGAGGAGGTGAAAAAGAAAAGTTAGAAGGGAAAAATAAAGTTAGGGGAAGAAGTAGGAGCTTAAAGAAGAAAGTTATATAAAACAGTTGAAAAGTAAAAAAACACAGTAAAAAGTAGAAAAAAATGCAAAATATAGACTTAGGCAGAGAGAGAGATAGGTAAGAAATAAAGAAAAATTGAAAAACAGTGTAAAAAACTAAGGATTGCAAAGATTGAGGGAGGATAGAAAAGCAGGCCCAGAACCATAGCATAAAGTGGTAAAACAAGATGGCCGCGCCCATCGCGACCGCATGGGTAAGTTTGCGCGATATTTCTCCCGAGCACGCAAAAACGTTGCGAACACGTACAACGCGTTCCCGAACATGGAATGCGCATCGCGAGCACACTATACGCAACCCGGAACAGGAAATAAGGGATCGCGAACGGGCGGGACAAGTGAAAAACAAAATGGCCGCGCTCATAGGCGACCGCATGGGTAAGTTCGCGCCCCCGAGCACGCAAACAGCGTCCCGAACACGAACAACGCGTTCCCGAGCAAGAAAAACGCATCGCGAACGGGCGCGCCAAGCAGCTACGCATGCTCGCGAGGCTACGCGTAGCTCGCGTAGCGCTCCGACATCTTCGCGTAGCTTCGCGTAGCGCGACTACGCGAACTACGCCCAGGGTTAATCAAGTGTCAATTTGTATCAAATGTATAAAAATTGTAAAAACAGTGTGTTTCCATTTTCATATTTTCATTAATACTCATCCCGTTAAAAGATACTTATGCAATTTTCTAGAAGAAACACATATTGCTTTAAGGGAACTTCAAATTTGTAAAACTGCAGTTAATTGCTGCCCCAGTTGAGGGTGAAAAGGGAGTGATGGCACAAAGTTGTCCGGATCATGAAGGTATGAGCCCATCTATAGTAGCCATTACTGAAATAACAATGGTATCTCTCCACTTGGCAACTTTAATCTACACAGAAGAATAAATTAAGCAGGTAGCATGGTGACCATAGTCTTTGAATAATGGATGTGTTTCCAGTAACATAAACTGGAAAACTGAAGTGAACAATCTATTAACAGTTTATTCAGCAGTTTCAATAGAGCATATCAATTAAACACATACATTTCTAACACAAAAGTTATAGTCCTCATTTTTTATAAATGTCACTGGGACATTACTTCCTATTATCCACTGTTGAATTGTGTATTCTAGCTGGATTTCTCTGTGTAATGTGTAATGTGTTCTGTGTTTGCTTCTTTTTCAATCTCAACAGTTTATCCATTTAAATTTCTTGAACCATTGATATATAATTTGGATTGAATTATGATAAGAAATTGTTACACTTTCCTGATCTCATCATCATAAATATTGAAGCAGCGAAATAAATGTCCTTATTTGTGCAAGGAACAACAAAAACACAGCCTACTGTAGTACGGCAGGTTTCATACACAGAATTACGTGATAATCTAGCTTATGGACAGTTTTGAATGAGACACAATTGTTCCTCAAAAGATGATTACTAGTTTGCAAAATAGAGACTACCTGAGAGAGATTACTAAAATGGTTACTCTAAACCCAGATTCTGTCCATGTGGAATCTTGTTATCACAAGACCAGAATGCATAATAATATTCAACATTCTATGAAGAAGAAAATTATACAGAGGAAATGGCATATCCATGAATCACTACCATCAGTACAGAACATACAACTCTTTGCTCTACAAATGGGATCCAAATCTTAAGACTTTGGTGGGTTCTAGTCATAAGGGCACAAAGCAACTGTCTACAATATCCTAAGCATTTCATCAACCTGCTGTGAGAGTTCTTCTCAAATGTTTTCGATCCATGATCTAACAACACAAGGAACAGAATTTGAGTGTGAGAGAATTAAGATCATCCACAACACTTTTTTAAATTGTAAACCAAAAATAGTCTCCCCTGTAATTTGGTGTATATGGAGAAGATCAATCAGTGCATAATTAGTGGATATCTAAAATTAGATATAAGACCTTGAAAACCTCTCCTATTAGTCATCATGTGGAATGAGGACATTCCGAGAAAGATTTCACAAATAAGGAAGGCATCATAGAGATTACACTTCCAACAGGAGGCAATAATTATATTTGCCTCCATATTGTGGACAAGTGGTTGAATGAGTTATCTGAATTACTATTAATCATTTTGTATGCATGTAGGGAGTACTTCTCTTCAAAAGTCATGCACATCTACGCTGAAGAACTTGTGCTTTTTAATATGTAGTACAGGAAAACAGTGATTCAAAGCAATTTTAAAATTGTATCATCATCACCTTCAGAACTCCTTCTTATAATTAAAGTATACTGTGCATTTGGAGTGCAAGCTAGAGTTTGCATGGCTGTTGAGTGAGTTATTGATTGTGTTTCTAATTTAAAATACATAGCTGCACTTTAACTTTGTTTTTAGGTGAATCCTGAGGTTTTTTATAACATGACAAAGCCAACCATAACTCTGCTTTAACTTATGTTTTTCTTAATGAATGTTTTGAACATCCACAAGATCCATGTGCCCAAATTTGCCTAAGTGGGCAGGCCCCACTGTGCATGGCCTCTACAGGTGTGCAGTGGGTGATAGCTGCAGGGCACGGCAGAGGCCCGGTCCTGTGCCTAGCCCTCCCCAGGTGGCCATCCCCAGCTCTGCATGGTCTTCGGCCTTCATGAATAAGCAAGCACTGTGGAAAATGTTTAGTATGTTTGTTGTTCTCTTGGTTTGTCAAGTTTTATGCAGTTCATTTGAAGGGGAGAAAATGCAAACAGGGCTACAAAATCCTTCATTTCATAAGAACAGGCAGGCGTCCTGAAGGGTAGGTGCTGAGAGACAGTGCACCCAGCGGAAAACTCCCGTTACGGTGCGGGTTTCCACACGCGCTAGCCTATGGAGCAACTCTCTACCTGCAACTAGGTTGCGACAGGAGCGGCAAGACTATTTAGTTTGAGCCACCTTCTGTTACACACAGGTGTGGCCCGCCCTGATTCAGTAGGGTTCTTGACCCCACCACTTCCTTTCACTTTTTTACTCACGGCATTTGGTCCTGATGAAGCGCCATGGATCTTTCTGACCGATCAGGCACGAAACATGTTGACCTTTAGTTACGAAGGCACCTTACGCCCTTTTCAGTAACTCACGACCTTCGGGGTCTTTTAATCTGACAAGGGAACCTATACAATACATTTTACTCACTTTCGGTAACCCTTAGTCAGTTTTATCTTTTACGCACCCACTCACTACTCACATAGGACCCTCTTTCCTCACACCCACACTCATCTGACGGCTGTCTAAACAAAAGATCTCCGTTAAAGCGACCCTTCGGGGACCCGTAGGGCATTGCAGCGCCGGCCCGACGAGGAGCAAACACCTGAGGATGAAACATGACATCCTTCGGGGTGTGTGAGGGCATCAATAGACAAGACTTGCGCTTGCCTCTAACTAGTGAATTCTAGACCTAGGACCCTCCCCTTTCCCTCATTTTTCTGTGTGTGGGCGACTATCTGCGCCCATCCCTGGAACAGCTACCCCCTATTTTGATTTGTGATAAGAACTTTGGTGCCTTATCCTAAGTCTGATCAAAATTTGGCAGGCCATTTTCATGTTCAGCTCACTCTTTATATGAGTTTAATGCAAATCCATCAAGAATGGGCAGAGTTAAGTATTGGTGGTCAAAAAAGTGTTCATGTGAGCACACTGCAGGAATCTCATATTTCAGGCAGATATGACAAAGGGGCAACATACATCTTTCAAGATGCAAAATTATATTTGCCATCAATTACAGTATTTCCATGTTATGGACCCGCGCGTGTACACTCAGTAACTGTATGCTCTTTATGACTATGATATTATCATTGATGTCATCAATGATCTCATTTGAGATGTCATCAGTAATGTCATCAATGATGTCAATTAACATGTCATGAGTGATGTAAAATTTGAGGTCATAAGCAGCAGATTGTGGGGTGCAAGTTATATTTAGCCTTGGAAATTGTAACTGGTGAATTTCATTGATTAGTTTTTAAGCACTAGTTTTTATCTTATTTCAACATCTAATTATAACATCACATTGACTTATGTTTTTTTCCAGTTAATTTGTAGAGTTTTTTTTAACATGAGGTAGCACCTTTTACAATACCTAACTATAACTTCACTTTTACCTCAATTTTTTTCAGTGAATATCTGTTTTTAACATAAGGTAAGATCTTATTGCCATATATAAGATCCTGCATTCAACCCTGCTGTAGGTGGTCAACAACAGGGGTGGGCAGAATATTCATTTCCACCCTTGGTATTGGCGGAATTTGGGTGAATCCGTGTTACTCTGGAAGTACGGAGTTCAAACCAAATTCTGCCAATCACCACGTGTTGGAATCTTTTCTCACATGTGGCTGCAGAATGGTAAGTTGGCAATCAAGATTTGGCATTGCCTAGCACAATTTCCCATCACTAGAAGGACTTCTGGTTGGATTTTTCAAACGTGGGGGGACATGGGCAGTTGCCACCATTCTTGATCAGAAGGCTGCTGCTCGTGTAGAAAACCTACTCGAGTGGCAGCAAAATCAACCCAAGTAGCTGCTCCCTGTGGCGCACCACATGGTGCTGTGCGACATGCCTATTTCGGCCCATTGACAGAACTCTGTGGAATAGAGTTTTTATGTAACTCTGCAGAATTCTCACTGAGTAAAATTCCGGGAGTTCCGCCCACCCCTAGTCACCACCACACAGAACACGGTCCTTAACCATGCAAAGCGGCTGAATGTAGGGCCTGGCTAAGGCCAGGCCCTGTACTCAATACTGCTGTAATATTTAAATTAATTAAAGAGTCCATTTATAATTAGGTAATACTTTTTAAAATATTTTCTACCTGTAAAACAAATTTACAAAATGAATTTATATTGATATTAAACAAAAAATAGTTTTATTCTTATGAAGAATTAGATTAAGAAATAAATTCCCACATAAAGTGAAAAAATACATTTGCTATTATGCATTAGTAAAAATGTAAAAAGATGTACAGAATTATTTAAAAGTAGTTTAGATATAGTATAATAAAAATTAGTAATACATTAATCTATAAATCCAAAAAGGTTACTAAAATATCTAATTATTAAATAATAAATATGTTTTGTATTTCTGATTTTTTTAGTGACAATGTATTTATTTATATGTATAACTGGTTAACATATTTTAATTTAATTGAAAATTATTTCTTATGGGGTTTTATTTTAAGTCCCTATCTCAATTTTGGCTGGGAGAGTGTTGCAATACCATTGGTTGGCCATGTGTGGTGCTGGACCTAATACTGTTAATTTTGGGCTTCGTAAATTTGACTCCACACTCTGTACCAAAAAAACTCCCTAAATTGGCCCATCTAAAATAACAAAGAGGTTACATCTCTCTCTCTGTAATGTGCACTTCATAAACTTGTTGCAAGACCTTCATTCTCCTAACATCAAGTATGGAAATCTGACTATGTCTCTGTGTCCCCCTTCTTGACATGTCACTTAAGCCCCATTCCATTTTGTAAAAGCTGAGTAGGGCTCTCCCTCAGAAGTCACTACTATATAGCAGTATCCCTAGAATATATGCCACATTATGCCCCTGCAACTAACCCAAACCTTTTCCTTTCCCTCAACTGGCAGATATAGTGGTATATTGCTTAATACATGGGAACAGCCTTTGGTGCAAAGGTTTTCCTCAGGGGACTAAGAGGTCCAAACAGGGTAGATGACACAGGAAATTAGATTTCCTATTTCAAGTGGAACAGGTTTACCAGCAAAAGGATCCTGCAACATGAAGGAAATAGAGTCAGTGTGAAATCCAAAATAAAGACCACACACCAAATATAATCTATCCCAGTAACTTTACGTGGGCACCTCCAGATCTCAAAATATCATCTGTGAAGTCCCCCAGGGCTTCACACTGTCCCTTGTCATTTTCAAAATCTACAGAGAGCCCCTTGTGGCTCTATTCATAGATAACAGCATCAAAACTCACCAATATGCCAATGATACACAACTTTACTTGAATGTTTACATTGCTTCAGACACCCAACACCTCACATTGTGTATGCAACTCATCTAGACCAAGATGTCCAGCACCTACCTGAAGCTAACCTCATCAAGATATGACATAACGTTTGGTAGCTTTGAACACCAACTTTCACTGAATGTTAAGTCACTTGGAGTCACCCTGGACACCAAACTCACACTCAAGGAATGCATTGCAAAAATACACGAAGACAGCCTTGTACCACCCCTCTCTTCTAAAGAAAGTGAAACTGTTTATTTTAAAGAGGGGCTTCGGAACTGCAGTTCAAGCCATCATATCTCATATCTGGATGGTGGTAACATCCTCTTCCAGGGCCTCTCAGGCTCCATATTGGACACCCTGACCGACATCCTAGATGCAGCAGCTTGGAAAAATATGATCACATTATACCTTCCTAATGGAACTCCATTAGCTCCCCTTGCCAACCTGCACCATCTTTAAGCAGCTGTGTCATTTTAAAAGCCATCATAAACAGCACCCTTGCTTATCTTGCTGACAAAGTCATTAACTCTTGTGCCTCTCAGCACATCTGCAGCTAGTAAACCCTCTGAATATTGTCTAGGACTCTAAAAAAGAGAAAACAAGAAAGTAGGCCTTCATCATCAGTGCATCCAGGATCTGTAACAATGTCCCCATATCGATTAGAACCACCCCAACCACTTCAATTTAGGAAAGAACTAAAGACTGACATCTTTAAAGAACACTGTATGTCAACACAGTAACAGTTCACTTATGTTTCCAGAATCATCTGTTGGACCGGGCCAGGGTCCCCACAAATGTTTGCCTTCCTTTAAAGAACCTGTTTTTGTTGGCTTTTAGAACTCTGGGCACCTTTTCCATGCTAACTAGTGGTAAAGTGGTGATGCTCTCAACTTTAAAACATGGTAAAAGTAGCCTAAACCTGATTGGTACAGTTAATTTACTTGCAAGTCTCAAGTAAATTGTACTACATATACCCAGGACCTGTCAATTGAATGCTACTAGTGGGTAGCAGTGCTCATTGTGTCACTGACAAGGTAGCCTTTTAAACATGTCTCAGGACTGCCTCTGCAGACTGTAGTGCAGTATTAAAATGCCACTTCAGCCTAGCAAAATAAACATTTTGCCAGGTCTAAACCTTCCTTTGTAAAACTTATAAGTCACCTCTAAAGGCTCTAAAGTAAGCCCGAAAGGCTCTTAGGTCAGGGTGCAAGGTATTTCAAAAGTAGGACATGTGCGTTTAAGTTTTAAATGTCCTGACAGTGAAAATCACCTAAATATGTGTCTCACTTTTATAAGGCCTCTCTCTTCCTGAATGCATACACTCAAATGAACTGCAATTTAAAAACCTCTTTATGACAAAGTTGGATTTTAGATAATTTTGAAAATGCTACTTTCAGGAATTTGGCATGGGTTTTCAGCTGCATCGGCCTGTTAATGGTTCCCCCATCAAGAATGTGTTGTGGGCCCAAACAGTGAACAATGGGACCTAGGTGAAGCTAGGAGAAGGGTTTACTGGCTGGATGACTTGGGAGGAGTTGTACCCTGCCTTGATTATATTTCAAAAGGCACTGCCCACAGCACACACAAAGGAACCTGACACCGGGCCTCCCCTTGCATTTGCCCCCTAGATTGTTTGGACAGGTTGGATCTAGGGTTACGGAAAAGAAGAACTAACCAGAACCAGTTTTGGGGGTAGGTCAAGGAATTCCCTCAGGTAAAGGCTGCACCAGTTATAAAAGTGAGACCTTCAGAATCTCTCATCACAACACTCTGAGATCTGTGGTTGGTTCAGAAGAAGGACTGCCCTGCTGTCAGAGGGCTGCCTTGCTGATTGAACTACTGCCTAACTGTCTGAAGAGGGAAGATTGGACCTGGTTGCCTTGATCCCAGTCTACAGAGAGGGACTACATAGGTCAATTGTCTGATTTCCTGTGTGAGCTACAGGGACACAGCAGGCTTCCAGAGGCACACCTGCAAAGTCCCAGCTGACCAGCTGCAACTGGACCTGCCTGGGCATACCTGGACCTGCCTGGGCCTGCCTGAGCCCTGCTGCTGGCCTCTGCTGGACTGAGTCCTAATACCCAAGAGATGATCCCCAGGTCCTGGACCCTTGGCTGGTGTCAGCGAGAGCTCATCCTAAAGAAAAAGATGAAAATCCTGAAGTTTAGGCTCTTAATGACCGTGACCAAGCCCATTCGCACCAAAATTCTGCTGCCTGTGACGACCGCCAATGCAAATCTCCGATGAGTCCTGCTCTTGGCACTGACAGTGTCTGTCTGCAATGACCAACAATGCGAGAACTGCACTTCACACTACAACAATGACAGCGTGCAGGGATCTCTAACCTGAAACTCCAGCGATGACCTGCTCTTTCTCCACCTGCTCTTCACACTGAAAGTCTCATCATCTCACTCTTTGCGCCAGACTTGAGAAGGTTACACTTTAGCAGGATAACCTGGTCCCTGTATCTGACCTGCACTCCAATGCGATCAGTCTGAAATTGTGACTTTGCCTGGTTTAGCGCAAACAGTTACCCCAAGTTGTAGTTTATGGTTCCTAGCTCTATTTTCACTTAAAACCTTTAAAACTCAAGGGTATATTTACAAGAATTGCCGCTAAGCAAACTTATCAGCAATTTTCTTTACGCCATGTGTTGCTGAAAACTAGTGCCATGTTAGCAACATATTTCCAATACGGCGGAACATGGCTATAGGATCAGCTAGCGGCGGCCATTGTTGCCGCAAAAACTAGCATCACGGCGATAAAAATCCTGATGCTAACATGTAAAAAAGTGACGGCCGGCTAAGTAGCGACCTGAAAACTCATGTTAGTCAGCCGCAAGTCACTTTTTTCCATTATGCGGGTAAAAAAAAAAGAGCCAGCAAAATACAAAGAAATAAAAATACTACTACCTGAAAGCAAAATAGAGCAGCCTGGACCGAGTTCAGCAGCAGACAACAACCCCCCTACCCCCTAACCCCCCCTAATAGCCAGGATGACCAGCCAGAGTCCCATGGGAAGAGGAAGAGGAAAATGAGATCCTGATTGCAGAGGTGACGGAGAATCAACCCCAGCTCTTCGTCAGCTCAAGGGTGTCATTGGGGACCAAAAATGCCATTTGGCCTTTTATTGTCAGCAAGGTGAACACAGTAGCAGAAGCCAAGAGGACAGTGGCCAACTGCAAGAAGCACTGGCATGATGCCAAGCGCAAGACTAAGCAGAAACTGGCCAGCAACCGAGAGGCAGCACTGCAGACTGGAGGTGGGAGTCAAGCGCCACAAGAGGCGCTTGATGCCTTGGAGGAACAGGTGTCTGCAGTCCTCTGAGAGGAGTAGGTGGTTTGAGTAGAGGTACAGGACAGTGATGAATATGACTAGCTACATCTGCAACAGGGTAAGAACAACCAGGGATGGGGGTGAGGGGGGGGAGAAATGTTGCTTCCGTCCATCTATGTCTCAGTGCCTACCCACTCTGTGTGCAGAACAAATGCCAGCTACACAGGTACTTGGGGGTTAATTCAAATGTCCCCATAGCTGTTGGTATCATTGGCAAGTACATAGAAATACACATAACGATGGTGCAAGGGACTTCTAATCCAGCACACATGCATATACACAATGACAAATGAACAGACATGTGTCTCCTAACTCTGGCCCATATTAACAAGCAAAGTGACTGAGCGTTGAGCTAGCCTACTTGCCTCTATACAGCGCTCAGCCACTTTAGAAATGCAGCACTGCACTGTATGTAGAACAATTTGGCGCAGTCGTGTGTCACAACATGCACTGTTGATAAATGTAGCTGTCTAGCACCAACGCAGACACTCTTGCACAATGGTGCAAGATTGTCTGCGTTGGTGCTAGGCAGCTACATTTAGCACATGTGCCTGCTGAAACACCATGCTGCAATGTAATGTAGTAAATACGTCAGAGCCCCGCGGCAGAGCGCCCTGTCAATCCAGGAAGGCTAACGCTGAGTGACATCACCGGCTTGTACATATGACCCCCAAGGACATAATGAAAGTGTGCCTCATTTACAAGATGTGGCCAATCAACATCAAGTGGGTCAACACTGCCTTGTAAATATTGTGAGGCATGGTTTCCCTCAGTAAACTAAAAAATAGGGATGGTCCTGTTACGATAGTGCCTTAGTAACATGCCACAAACAATTGTAATGGGTCAACTGCTGTCATAATGTGTGCAGCCGAAAAATTGAAAAATGTTGGACAGAAAGATTACAATTTGAATCACCCTTGTTGCCTACATGAAAAGCTGCACATCTCTTGCAATCACCTTGCGTCGATGTTGGGCACATCCCATAATAAACAGATTGTACATACTGGAGGGTAGGCTGCTGTTTAGTGTTTTTAAAAGTGTGCTGTACGTTCAAGTAGTGTAAGGACCCAGCATTGTAGGAATGGGTACCATAAAATATCAACATGCCTGTTCTGGTTGCAATGCTCCTTGAACCACACATTTCCCCTTACGCTCATGGTAAGTGGAGGGTGAAAATGGACCTCATTCACAAGGTTGCAATAATGCATTCCATTTTTCCACACATTGCCTTGCAATAATAAATCAAAATGCAGTTATTCACATTAAAGAAAATTATCGTGATGATTAGTTGACAGTATGTTATTGCCATCAAGGTCCTGGTGTTGGAGGTCCAAGACACATATTGACTTGCATGGAAACTTGGCCTTAGGTAAAGTCAACAGTGTTAGTAAGAAAATGCATAGCAAATGATGCCTGAAAACATCCTTCCAGTAACAAATGCTTAGAATTAACATGACCCCGACAGTATGTATCATCCATGTGCCCATACCTGCAATGTCCAACTAAGGTCTGCTGTGCAACAATGCACCAAGCTCAGAAGCCTGCCTCAAAGTACTATGTCCTCCTGCTTGCATTAAGTGATCATTGTCACTGCTGTGGAAAACACAAGGGGAAGGCACACACATCTTAATTCTGGCCAAGTCCTGTGTCTGAAGACACATGCTGCAATGAACACTTTAAGCTTTTTGCGGCAACATGTTCATTCAAAATCTGGTCTAAGGAGTATATGTACTGATATCACACCATCCAGACAAGAAAGGCATTCCCTGGTGTGCTGCATGATACGTGTCACTGTCTAACAAATTGCAACATCTTTCGGTTGTAGCAAGCCAATAAGCAAGACTAGTAACTACATGAAAGAAAAATCATCAACATGGTCACATAATTGTGTGGCATTCCACACTACAAAATAGATGGCAGTGACAACATCAATGGGGGATCAGTTGAATGTCCACCCCAAAATCTAGTGAATAAGAGTCATACGCTAACTTGAGTATGTAAGGGTGCCTTATCCACAATGCAGTGTTAAGCCACATGAAGTAGATTATTCCTGCATTGTAAATAAGGTGAAACAACCAGCACCACAGGAATATCTGAATGGAAGACGTAACAGGTGCTGCAGGGGCTTATAATTATGACCCTCACTGTTGGCATACAGGCCAACTGTCCAAATCAATGGACAACCTAAATGTAAAAGTCATGAACTTTCTACATTGACGTACAAAGCTGCGTGAAACAGGTGTACCATGTAACACAGGAGAATGGAATGTGTCATGCACTCTTACTGTCAAATGCTAAAATGCATGCTATAATTGGACATACACATACAACAGTATCTGCCCTTTACTTTGCAGAGGATGAAACATCACCTCCTGCTCAGCAGCCTGTCCCACTCTTCAGTGATGAAGACGAAGAAGAGCTCACAACCATCAACCAGGACAGCCTCCAAGGGCTGCTCGACTCCATAGGCAGCCCATCTCAGGAAGCAGGGAGATCCAGCAGCTTTGTGGCATCTCCATATGCCCCACAAAACATACAGCAGGCACCACCTACCACCACAGCCACAAATCTGGACCCTGAGGACCCACAGACACAATTTCAACGTAGTGCGATAGGAGTCCAGCGTGAGATAGCAGACCAGGTGCGGGTTGGGTTGGAGAGCCTGTCAGCCAAACTGGATGGGATCCGTGGCTGCCTTAGTCCTATTAGGGACCACCTAGATGTCATCAGAGGGACCCACAGCCTGCTCCGTGCCCTCCAGCAGTCCATGGGTGACCTTGCTGGTGTCATGACTCAGAGACAACAACAACTGCCCTGTGAAAGTGGCACCAGTGATGCGGCCAAAGAGTTGGGGGCAATGTGTAAGATTCTGGAGAACATGAAGCGGAAGCAGGATTCCCACTTGGCTGCCATGGCTGCCTACCACCCGTGACATTGCTGGAGTCCTGCAAGCCCTGCAGCTCATCCTCGCTGCAGCGATGCCTCATCTGGTGGCACAGATGAATGCTACTGCACCTACTTCATCCACCTCTTCTGCCCCTGATGTTTCTGTGTCTCCCTGTGCTGCCACCAATCCACCATCACCCTCACGGGAGGCACCAGACATTTCAGAGGAAGAAGATGTGGAGGGCATATCTATTCAAAGGAAAACCCTGCTGTAGCATTCTTCTGCGTCAAATGGCTAGTTTTGGCTTGGCCCTGTGTTTTCCATCATGCCTCTGAGTATCACCTGTCACTGTCCTCAGATTGACTATGCTACGTTCACCTTGGACACTTAATGGACTGTCAACTTAGCTATTGGTCCCCAATGACACTGCAATCATCCTCCTGACTGAAGTAATCTGATTCCTTTACACGTCTCAGGACATGTTCTCCCACAAGGACTCTGTCTGGACATCCACTGGCTATGTACACAATGTGTGGATTGTTGTCAAAAGAACTGGTCCAGTCTGTCAATTTCTTAAATGCACTTGTAAATAAAAGCACTAAAATGACAAAGATGTGTTTTGTCAGTGACCATCAAATTTGAGACGTGTCAACAATGCCTAAACAGTGTAGCCAGCACAACTAATACAGAGGACCTTCCAAAATATGTGGCCTTCTGAGTCTGTGTCCCTGACAGGCAGTGAGATGACAGGACATGTGTGAATTACACAATGGATCAAAGCTCCCATCCAGCACTGTCACTGGAACTTTACATTTCCCTACATTCAGGTGGGGATAGGGACTTGGATCAACAAAAAAGGGTCCCCATAATACCATGGTATTCAGAAACAATTCATTAGGGATCGAATAAAACCATAAAACGAGTGACCAGTGCATGGTGTAATGGTATCAGTGAATTCAATAAAAGTGCCATTTACGAGTATATAAGATTCATTCCCAACTAAGTTCCGTAAACGGACTGCTGTGGAAATGTATCTATACACTATTGAACATTAAGCTGGAGATGATACAAGGCCGGCCTACACTTCCAAGCACTTTTTATCTCTCAATGATAAACCATATGCAGTCAGAAGTTCAGATGCTCAAAACATTTGCCCATTCCCAGTCTTACTTTAGTTGGTGTCATATCCCCTGGTAGGTGAGTGATCTGTGTGACACTGTTGTTTTGATAACATAACTTTACATGATTGTTCCCCTTCTGAATTCACAAACCAAGCATACAAGATATTGGTGTAGTGATATTTTACTGTGCTACATCACAAGATGGAACCTTTGGTTCAGAGCTATGGGTGATACTAGACATGTGTGAGTTGCCATTATGAAAAGAAGTTACGGATGATGGCATCCCTCCTTGATGTTGCAGCTGCTGAAGTTGTAGTGTGGATTGCATCAACTTCTTCATCCTGCCCATCCTCCGGATTGTCCAGCTCTTCCTGGTCTTCTGGCAGAGGTGTAATAGTCCTTACGCAGATATTGTGCAATATACAACAGACCAGTATTATTTTTCAGACCAATTCGGGCGTCTACTGGAGTCTTCCCCCCAAAATGTCCAGGCAACGTAACCTGGATTTTAAGACTCCAAAGGTTCATTCCACAATGGGCCTTGTACGGCCCAGTGCCACATTATAGTCTCTCTGGGCCTGTGTGTGGGACACTTTGATGGGGGTCATCACCCATGGTGACAGTGCACAAAGTGTAGATAGATCTTACATCGGCCCTGAAGAATTGCCGTCTACTTGACATAGGGCAAGAAACATGTTGGTCTAATTTCAAAGCGCAATACCCTGTAACCTTAGAGCAGGGGTGCGCACACTGTTGTTTTTAATCAGGATAGGGGACACATTCATTAAAATAGTTCTGAGTGGATCTCTAATTCCTGTTTTAGTCTCACAATTGTCACATCTACACTCACTAGGGCCCTCACTCGCACTGCACCCAACGGCCAGGAAAAAAGATCTCCGCTAAAAGGCCCCATCATGGGTGCCGATCGGGTATTGCAGCGCCGACCCGACGAGGAGCAGACCCAATGATGAAGCAAGACACCTAGCTTATTGGGTGTGTGAGGGTCTTTTTCCGAAAGGAGGATATCTTTCTCCTACCAGAGTGAGCACACCATAAGGGCTTTCTTCATATACACTTACCTGTACCATACAGTAGGAACGGCATTCCACTTTGTATTATATTGCATTGGGCCTGTATGCTGGACCTAGTTAAATTGGCCCAGAGTCCCCCCTTCTTGGAAATATTCAGTTTGTACTTACCAACAAGCAGTCCATTTCCATAGATGCCATTCTGGAAACGCTGGTTGATGACCGATTGGCGGAAGATGTATGAATCATTGACACTGCCTGGATACTTGGCGACAACATTGAGGAACACTCCAAGATGGTCAACAATTGCCTGCACATTCATTGAGTATGTGTGCTTCCTGTTCCTGTAGATGTGTGCAGTGTCCGCAGGAGGCACAAGTTGCACATGGGTGCAGTCCATTGCCCCAAACACATGAGGAAAACCAGCAATGGCATAGAAGCCTTGCTTGTTGGCAAGTTGTTCTTGCGAACTGGTGGGAAAGTGAAGATGCTGCGGCATCAGGCTGATGATGGCATCTAAGACAGTGGGGAGAAACCTGGAGAAGGATGCCTGGGAGACTCCGGCCACTCTGGCAGTGGTAGGTTGGAAGGTGCCTGAGGCCAACATGTGCAGCACAGCAAGTAGCTTGGTCTGTGGTAGGATGTTACTGCTGCGCTGGGATGTGGCTTGCAGCCTTGGCACTATCTGGCTGAGGAAGAGTAGAATGAACGACCTTTTTAGCCTGTAATGGGCTATCACCTCATCCAGACGGAAGTGTATGAGGGTGATCCTTTGGCGGTAGACCTGCTCTCTTCTGCGGTGGTGCACCGATGGTGGTGGTGGTGGTAGTCTTCTTGGGGCTCCAAGTTGCAATAGTAGTAGCTCCATGGCATCGCTGAGGTTGCCAATGAGGATCTGGGATTGACTTCCTTATATACAGTTGTGTTTGCACCATTTTTAAGACCAGGTAAGTATTGATGTTAGAAAACTGCCGGTAATTTGACTTAGCTGCAGTTTTGGGGATTTATCGACGTACTGGGTTTCCTTGTAAATGTTGCGTTGTGTGCTTAGCGGCAGTTTTTTCACAGAAACGCCTACCTTGCATCTCATTTTTGTTATGTGCCGCTAACAGAAGTGGCGATCTTGAAAATTCACGTTTACGCTGGAAAATTGCCGCTAACTGGAGTTAGCGGCAAGTTGTAAATACAGCAATAAAAAAAGCAACCGTTATGTCAAATAGTAGATGCTACAGCGGCGTTAATTTCTTGTAAATATGCCCCTCAGCATCTCTGGTTCTACTCATTGGGTTTTAGTCATTCTGGTATCATTTTATGTAGTAAACTGTAGTCTAGTATTCTAAGTTGGTTTGGGATTTTTTATGCGTTGTGTTTTCACTTTATTACTGTTTGTGTACTGCATAAATACTTTACACATTGCCTCTAGGGTAAGCCTGACTGCTTTGTGCCAAACTACCAGAGTGTTAAGCACACATAAATTTGAGGTTTGCTTGTGACTTCACCCTGGCAAGGATTATGGTTGCTGCTTGAGTAGAGTTTCACCCCCCCCAACCAGTAACCGAATTTCCCACAATGCATAATACAAATGAGTTCAGCTACTTTTTTTTACAGAATTGTGTTGCTATGTTTTAGTTTTTATTCTAGTATGTACAGTTCATTTTCACTCTCGCTACATTCATCTCGAGAATCACCTGCCATAAATGTTACGTCAGAGGAATTACCTTCATCTACCATTGTGTCTTATGAAGCCACATCATTTTTAGGAATGCCTATTAATTTTGCTCTATGTGATTCATTTAATGTTTTGAGGAGAAAGGCTAGTATTTCTGACACTGAATTTCCCCAGCTGCACTGAAAACAAGCCCATAGAATACTCTGTCTGCTGGGCATACTATGGGCATATTAGCAAGGAAGTGGCGGAGAGAGGCGTTAGCCTTCTTGACTTAACGCCTCTCTTTGCCACTTCGAAACGCGAGGCTGCACCATATTATCAAGGATATGGTGCAGCCTCGCATTCTCCTGCGATGGCGCTAAGTTTTACAACTTAGCGCCAACGCAGGCACCCTTGCACCAGAGTGCAAGGGTGTCTGCGAGCAGGGAGGTTTGTTTATGTACAGGAAGGTGTCCCTTCCTGTACATAAACAAACCTTTTTTAAAAATGCCATTTTGTAACTTACGTGTGTGCTGCTTCATGCAGCACACATGTAAGTTACAAAATGGCATTTTAAAAGGTTTGTTTATGTACAGGAAGGGACACCTTCCTGTACATAAACAAACCATGGCAATTTGTTTTTCCATGTGTGCTGCACAAGGCAACACACATGGAAAAAGCAAAAATAGGAGAAATAAAGCATTTCTCCTCTTTTCGCCATCTTAAGACCAGGATTTTCCTGGTCTTAAGTTCGGCGCTGCCACCTATTATCGCCACCCTTGATAACAGGTGGCAGCGTCGAATTCAATGGGTGTTGTGGTGGAAAGCCCACCGCAACACCCACTGCACGCCCCTTTCACGCTAAATTTAGCGTAAAAGGGGCACAAATATCAAGGCAGCGTTAAGCCACTTAACATGGCTTTAAGCCACGTTAAGTGGCTTAACGCTGCCTTGATAATAGGGAGCTGACCCTATCGGCACCACAACGTCACAAAAAGTGACATTGTGGTGGCGATAGGGGCTTGATTATATGCCCCTAGATATTTTACTACAAACCTGATTAGTTTTTACCACTGCTCTTTTCTTCCATTCCAATAGATCAATCAGTCTGGATCTATGAGGATTCTTGTTTGATCATCCAAGAATTTCTTCAGCATTTTTCTATTTTTTATAGTTGATATTATCTGCTTTGATTATTTACATCTGCATGCTTGATGGAAGTCCTGGTACTCCTGAGAAACAACCCAGCACAGAGAATGTTTTTAGTGTTGGTGCAGGTGGTGCTTTTTAGCAGAAGGTGTGACTAGTAATAGTGAATTTATACTAGCGGTAGGTGTTGCTGCAGCAACATTCACTTGAGGTTGGAGAGAAAAGCACTTCATTTTCTTTTTGCCCTAAAAGTCACAGCCTTTAATCTTTATGTTCAGTTGTTTTCTTCACAATTCATTTGCTATAAATGGATACAACTGGCACTGAAAAAGGAATGAAAGTTAACAGCCCATGTTTGTATTCTGGATCCAGTATAGAAGCTAACATATACCTGCTGTGAGCACGTACATAAAGCAGAAGCATAATACACCTGTGCCTGTGTATGGTGCCATTTCCATACTCTCTCACCATACTATTAATAACACATGAGGTGACCGCCAAATATAACTGACCAAACACTCAGGGAATGTAATGTGCGATTGTATGTGTCACTCCAGATATAGAGCGAGTTGTATGTACCTTTCCAGGGTAATCCAAGGCTGTATATCTAGGCCAGCACACATGCTCAAGTAAAGGACTCTATGTCCCAGAGTGCCTATGTATTGTAAGGCTTATCATGAGACCACGTGAGACTTTCAGGTCTCGTTGGCCATCTTGAATTCCAAGGGCATATAAGCAGCCCCCTCAAGACCACAACCCTCCCCCCTGTCTATTGCGTAATGTGTCCATTAATACATGAGCCTAGCTACTCCATTCACTATTCTATTTATAATTTTTTACTTTTAGATTCTGTCTCCGGTGTGACATCAAGACACTCTGATTCTCCCATGTTTTTAGCGCCCTGAAGAAGGTGCGACTTCTTTGTTAGGTCCATACCGAAACGCGCGTCTGCGCATACTGAGGAGACCCCCCTAAACAGAAACGTTCTACAATACGCTCTTCACAGCGATAATACATACAAGCCACTCAGAATTGTATTTCTTCAGGACACTGATATATCCCTATTGTGACAAAACAGCTATATTGTGAATAATATCTGTTTGCTTTAGATATCACGGAAAGACATTGAGACCGATCCAACTTTACACAAGCAGATTTCTCATCGTGGGTGGAGCTTTGAATATTGTATTAGGATGGTCTTCCTAAAGTTATCTATCTTCTGTGTTGTTTTTAGAATGTGCTAACTGTTTGTGGCATGAATGTGGTATGTCTGGAAGTGTGAGATCAGATATGATGATACTCTCTTTGTCTTGGTGTTGTTGTTTCTATTAATCATTTTTTTTTATATTGTATTAATCATCCTGATATGATTATATAATGTCTAGTATTGACTATTTTGATATGAATAAAAATAAGAACATAATTTCTGTTTACTTTCTGTGATCTATTTGAATGTATATTATCTGATTGAATCATTGTACTTTCATCCACCATACATTCAGCGATATGAACTCCGTTAGGCTCATGCTGTGACTCGTGAGAGCACTATTTAGAGACGAGTGTTTTCCGTTAATTAAAGCAGTTTGCAGACAGGATAATTTTTCTCTTTTAGTGCACAACCTGCTAGGCAATCTTGCATCATCAGAAGACAGTCCTTCTGCCAAGCGGCCCATACTGATTCCTGAGATGCATGGGGACTTCAAACTTACCTCGTATTCCTGCACTCCTCTCCTGATCGCCGCATCTTCCCCTGCTGGCACGATCATTGCGGAGGATCCCGCCCAGACCTGCATAACAAAGGAAACAAGATCAGAAGTCAGCTAAGTGGCAGTGTAGAGATGCATGCACATGCATATGATAACAAGACATAATACTAAAACCACTAAACTACGTAGTAGGTCTGCGCTCCAGTGAGCAGATCCACTGTGATTTTGCATCCAGGTTTCTAATCATGCAACCTCAGGATTACTAATTTTGATCATGCAAGACTAACTCATGCAAACTAAGGATTGTGCATACTACTAATGCAAACTAAGGATTTTGAATATATGCATACTGATCAAAGTGAATGATCTCGAGACTCCACGCTTGAGTGAGCAGTAAGAATCAGAACCTTGCACTTGAATGGAGCAAGCATGATGAATAGTGCAATGTTTATTTAAATACGAATTGGCAAAGGTCAAAAGGGTCTGAGAACCTATCAAGAACTCCTGGAGAAAAGAGTGTGACAATTTAGGTGTAATTTGGAGTGAATTCAAAACTCCAGTCATTACTCTGCGATCCAGTTAAACATCCATATTTTACATGTGCGTGTTGGATATATGAGAGAGTGGCATATTAGTAACGTGAATGACAGTGTGTGAGTGGCAGTAGGCACATCATTATGTTGCTCATGTCTAGTCAACTGTTTTCTTACAGACCGCTTGACTGACTCCTTCCCTAATATGCTCCTGGAGACGCATCCAGGTGGCACATCGCAAGGAGATCTGTTCAGACCGCTGTGTAACAGTTGGCTGTCTTTTATTAGTTTATCCACACCCCCATTCCCTTTGGTGGGGTCATAGGTGAACAGTGTCTTCTGTTCCCTGTGCAGAACACTAAAGGGCGTGTTCGGATTGTCTTTATGCCATCGTTCCAGCTGGGCCAGGGCTAACCAGGTTAGTGCTTCTTTGTGTGTGCAGGCTTCTACCAATACCCTTTGGAGAACACCATCTCTATATGCAACCTGGTATTTGTATCTAGATAAGGCATTACATTGTTGACCAAACTTGCATCTTCTTCATTAACATTGGTATCTTGATCAGGCACTTTATTAACCCCCTCGACCCCCATTTCTCAGCATCCACTGACATGGCTTTTGTAGTAGCATCTTCTCCGCTTTATAACTCATAACCAGCCATTTACAGACATGAACTGCTCAAACAGGTGTTGCAGCATGTACAAAGTGGAGTTCCAACAGAGATTAACCTCCTGTATGAGGGCATTTGCATGGACTTTACTTTCTCACTGAATGATCATGAAGCAATTCCAGGCTTTAAACGAATGACTAAAAGGTGTGTAACACCTCCAACAGATGACCAGTAAGCTGTTGACTACTTTATCCTTTTTCAGGAAGTCTGGCACAATCAGGATTATGCAATGAGCTATACAGAACAGTCTAAAGTGTCTTCCAGTTGACATTACTATGCCAATGTTATTGCCGATGTCAAAGGCAAGATGTCTAATCTTGAGATGCCTGGAACCAACCTATTCATAGATTTGGGTATTTAAATCTTCCTGGATATATAAAGTTATATGTGATTTCTCCATGGAAAATATTGCAACTGTTACATGCAGGTGCATGCCTTGAAAGGTGACAGCACCAGAGGCATCAAGGATTAGACTTCCCTTAACTACCTTCAAGGAAACCTAATGTGCAGTCAAGCACTGTGAATGGACATCTGGTCCATATATCTGTAGTAAGATAAATGTGTTGCGCAGTGCCGTCCTTCATTGCCTTACCAACAAATCCCAGCACTTTGCTATGGAAGTGTTGCACAGCACATATTAAGACATAATCCTGTCTTGGAACCTTCAGTTTTAGACAAACAACTTCCAAAAATTCCACAGAACCCCACCCTTTATACCAAAACAGGTAGGAGGTCAATCATCAATATTTTGACCATCTTCGGTTTGTATAAATAAGCAGAGTATTGGTTCTGTGGCACGGTATATGCTTGTTCAACACAGCTGTGATAGTGTGTTGTTTCGTTTGTGATGAAACTGACAATAATGACAATCCAACCTCAGATGACCGTTTTAGGGGTGAGCTGTGTGAATGCTTTCAGATGAACCATGGTGGCTCCCACTACCTTGTGCCACGAGAGGCTGCTGCTGGTGCTTAATGCACACTAAGAGTGGCAGGGTTCCTAGTCCTGACTACAATAACTTCTCCATCATGATGATGATCATCATTATCATTACCGCCTTCTATCAGTTCTGTTTTTTGGTCTCAGCATCACACATGTTTTTACAAGCTATTCGCATAGGATTGTACGTTTGTTTTTCCTATACGTCAATCGATCTCTGGCATCAAGATGTCATACTGGGCTCCCCTGAGACACTTGTTTGTATCAAACTGTGCAGTCTGCTATATTGCCCACATTTGGCCTAAAGAAGTCCCGAAACAGGAAGGAAAATTTCCATAGAAGGCCAAACCAAGCAAACGCTTGTTAGAGCTAGGCACGGTTTATATTCGCTTCAGGCAGGCTAAGACCACAGTGGGAGTTATTGGTGCTGTTTATGGAATTCTGAGATGTTGGAGGCAGGTGGTGCTGTTACATTAGCAAGAGGAATGGAGGTAATTTACACTCCCTCAATACCACACTGAACACAAACAACAATTGGTTTATCTTTCTCACTATCTTTTTTGCTTTGTCTCTAGTGAAGGGCGTGGTCATCCATTACATCTTACCTTCATTTGAAGGAAGGACTGAACAAGATGGGGAAGTTGTGCTCCTTTTTTTCTTAGAGGAAGAGAGGGTGAAGATGACTTGTTTGGTGGCAGAGCTGGCACTGTATCCTGTAGTACAATTAGCCCAACTTCCAGCTCAAGAAGATCAGATGTTGCTCCTGTTTGGTTAGTTTGTGAGATTCTGCTTGCTGGGATAATTTCATTTTGGATTCACTAGTCTCAGCTATCCCTGTAGTACTGCAGCACCGAGAGACATGTGATTTGGTTATGGAGGTGTTTGTGATATCATTGCTGATCAAGGAGTGGTGCCAATATCTTCCTTCACCGAGGAGAGCACAGCAGGTATACTACATTGTTCCACTTGGTGGAAAAATGAAAATGGTGTCAGTGCTTTTTACAGTGCACTGTTTAGCAGGGAAGTCTCAGGACTCCAGTGTCAGCTAACACACAGGCTTGTCTCTATCTACTTGCTGGCAAATGAAAAATAAGAAGGAATTAGTCAGACTTGGCCATTCTTCTGAATACAATGCAAGTCATCATAAGAATATAAACAACAATATCTATATTTAAACTAATTTCACATCAAGTATTAGTTCATAAAAATCAATGAAAAGATGATATTACCAAAATGTTAAAAACATGTTTTCCAACTCTAATAACTGCCTTGATAATGACAATTGATAAACTGAGTCTAACATAACACCACTGCAACAAAATCCTCAAAGGCCTATTTAGAGAGAAAGAGATATCAAATGTCTGGTGTCGCCCTAAAACCAAAGTCACCCTTATTAGAGCAAGGGCAAAGCTGGCAAAATGTATGAAATCAAATAAAAATAATAATCATGGCCCAGTGGACTGATTTAACATGGCCGAAAATGTCAAAAGAAATTCAAAGAAATGGGAATTTATATTTGGTGTCCCTCCAAGGCCCATATGACCCCTATGAAGACAAGCCAAAAGGAAGCCGACAAAAAAAAATTAAATACATAAAATAATAACCATTGAAAACAGAGACTACAAGTAGCTCACATGTACATTAATTTGAATTACACATATTAAAAAAGGGTAAAATTAGCAAAAATAACAGATAGCTCCCAAAGAGCCACAGCATACAATTCTCCCAGATGGTAACTTTTAAATGTGCTAGAAAATGTTTAATATTCAATGACTGGACACTCAGACTGGTTTCAAAAAATGGTGGCCGAGCATATGGCTTGCAAAAGAAGAAAGTGTATAGAACAAAACAAAATAGGGGCCAATCAGACACACCCACTTGCGGTTTCCGAAAGTGGTGTTCAAGAAAATAGTTCATAAGAGAAGAACATATGAAGAGCATGTAGACAAAATGGCCACCTATTTTATACACACTGGTTTCACATAACGGTGAACAAGCAAATGGCTTTAGAAGGAAGAAATTGTGGAGAACAAAGAAACTATGACAGCCTATCATAAACACTATTTTCTCAATAAGGTGGACAAGCACATGGTAAGCAAAGAGGAGATTAAAGTACAAACAGAAAGTGCTCCCCTGTCCTGGAGCCTCTCCCTCTCTACATCACCAATAAACCCATGTACCATTGCAGAAAAATAATTGCACAAATATATACCCAAAATGCACCAAGGCCTATCCACAGGCCTCTACACTACCGGTAAAGCAGCAGCCAGAATTTAATAAATCAGATACAATCAAATATAATACCAGCACAACAACTTAAAAAGTCATGTGTTTAAATAATCTTTCACGCACACATACATGCACTCAAGCACACACACCCATACACACGCGCACACACACGCAAAAGCAAACACAATACACACACATCTACAAAATTGTGGACAGCACATGAAAAATTTGATATAAATTCAAGGGCATTCACAGGCTTCTAATATATCACCAACACAGCAGGAGAGAGAATGTGAAAAATAACTTTAAATTGTCAGTGACATGCAAAAGACTAGGCTCACAGTATAATAAAAAAAACTTGATGGAAAAGTAAAATGAGGAAATATATCCCCGGATGCCAACCGCTGAAAAATATATATTGGCCTCAGACTTCTTAACACCCCACATGGGCCCTGCATGAGCCCTGATTCCGACTCTCCAGAAAAAAGAAACTGTGATGTATGCCTTCCTCTAAACAACAGCCCTCGAAAAAGTTTATCTAGAGTAAAATACTAACTAGAAATGAAAATTAGTATTTGGCCAAGATGCCTGGACATGTAAATATATACATTGGCCTTAGACTCCCAAACACCCCACCTGGGCCCTGCATGAGGGCTGATTCGGACCCTCCAGAAAAGGAAAATCCAGAAAAAGACGGTGATGCCATGCCTTCCTCTAAACATCAGCCCATCAAAAAAGTTAATGTAGAGTAGAATATGAACTAGAAATGAAAAGTAGTATATGGCCAACATGCCTGGACATTAACTAAGAGGCTATTTACAGCCAAGAAAATTCCAATTAAAGAGTTACGTTTATCATAAAAAAATCTAAGGAAAAATAAGCAATTCTCCTTAATTTAAATTGCCTCTTACTGCAAATAGAACACTGCATAAAAGGTTTTTCTACCATAAAATGTATTATAATAACCTAGTACCAATACTGCAATAAATGGTTATAAATTACTTTGTACTGATATAAAAAGAAAGATGAATGCAATGTGGTTTTTAAACTAATCGCTCAATTGTAAATGTAAATGTAAAATCTTCATTGATTGAATAATAAAAATCCTTACAATATTTGGAACATTAACAGCTGTAATCACTGTAGTGCAAAGGATTAATTATAATCAAATGTTTAAATAGCTAAAATAAGGACCACTTAAATGTCATAATTTTCAACAGATATTAGGTATAGCATAAAGCATTAGAACATTGATACTACATAAACAATTTAAAGTAGTTTGTCTGTTGTCTATAATTATCATAGTATCCATCGTCATTACTTTACTAATAAGATATCTCCATGCTTACACACACTCATTAGCTTATTCTTTTTTTTTAACTCCACGTCTATAAAGTGACTACATGCTTATTTCGCGGTGCTATAAACAGTATTAAAATAAATGGATAAAATTCCTCAATGCTCATCACTTTTAATACAGAATTATTATAGTACCTCAAAGGAGTAAAGTGCTTAAGTACACTGCCTTATTGCTACCCAAACTATATTTCTGTGAGGAGTAGCATGCCAATAAGATTCTTCTGATTGTTCTAATGATACCTACTTTCCATTTAATTACGAATTCAGTTTTTTTTCTGCTATAAAGATATACTTGACAAATTGTCTGATTAAATAAATTCCCATATAGGCATAAGATTATTACTTGACGACAAGTTCTCACCTTTTGTGCCTTAAAAATGGGTTTCAACATCGCTTGCTTTTCCTTTAATAGGCAAGGGCAAGTACACACAATATGTTTTAGTGTTTCGCAAGCAAACCTACAGTTCGGCGTTGGCAAGTTGCATGTCTATCTTGAGGTTCGATCCTTTGTCGGATATTGGCCAAATCTTAATTTTAAAAATGTGTCCCTAATAAATGACTGAAAATGAAGTAGTAGATAAAGTTGGGGCTCCTTTTTATGAAAAGAATTGATGATTGACCAGGCATGTTTTTTTGCTGAGACAGCCTCCTTATCCAGTATCAGAGATAAGATGTTCGTAGATCGATTTAAAAGATACTTCTATTTCTGCCCCAATTATCATATGGTTGGAGGTTAAATGTATTTAGGCTCATAGTTAAGGAAGATCTCCACCCAGTTGCATAGCCGGATTTAGTCAATTCTTGCCAACACAGGTTTACAAGGCTGCCGGAATCAGATAGAAACAAGAAGATAAGCTTTTTAGGAATGCCGATTGCCTTACTAGTGATAGGCTTGACATGCCAAATTCCAATCAGATAGTTGCATGTCCAATATTTTTGGAAATGACGATTCTCCAATTATCATACAGAGAGAATCTTGATTTCATTAAAGACAACGGAGGCTAACATTATGCAATAACTTTTATTGCTGCCCAGACATGCAGCCCTTTAAAGAACATGTATTACATCATAAGTAAAACATTCAATAGAACATAACAAAACGTCATGGTAACTAAGTATCTTCCTCTTAGAGCTGCGACAAGATAAAGTAAGTGTAGATTTGACTACTTCCATGTTAACTGCACTTGATAAGGAGAAAATAATTTTCACAAATAAGCAGAGTCTGGAAGAAAAAAAGGAGAGCAAGTAATATCTATTGTAGGATATATAAAAATCCATAAGACAACATATCATTACTTAAATATAAGAAACAAGAATATAAATTTCTTAAGCAAAGTATCCACCAGGGAGTGGTGGGAGGGATAATGTTAGCCTCCGTTGTCTTTAATGAAATCAAGATTCTCTCTGTATGATAATTGGAGAATCATCATTTCATTACAAGACCGGATGCTACCATTATGCAAGTTTAAAGCTTTTCAATGCTATATTGCTTACATGCTCCACAGGTTTAAGATAAAATTTAACAAAGGTGGAAGCATTCGACCAATCTGCAGCTTTGAGATTATCTGAAAGGGATCCTCCACCCCAGAACACCTTACTGTCCATAGCGCCACGGGAAGAATGTGCGCCAAACTTGGATAAATCTATACCTGTTTCCAACATTACTGTTCTAACCCATCTCGAAATTGTAGCAGAAGAGACTGCCTTATAGGGTTTAACAAAGGAAATTAGTAATTGACTTTCGTTACTAGGTCTAAAAATAATCATTTTCTGTTCGTACACTTTCATACAGCTCACCACACATAGTTTGGGACAGTCTAAGAAATAAGGATAAAAAATGTTCTCAGACATAGTCTTGGTCCTTTTCCATATTTCAAACAGTACTCCATCTGGGGAATAGATCCTATTACATGTTTCTAACGCTTTAACATCAGACACTCTTCTAAAAGATATTAGGCAAAGTAGTGTTGCTAACTTAATGGATAATTGTTTCCTTGTAAGAAAACAATTATCTGGCCAAGAGGTAAAAAGGTCGAAGATAAGGTTAACATTCCCTAAAGAATTATACTTGGCCCTTGGAGGACGTTTAAGTCTTATTCCCTTCATCACTCTATGTATTAAAGGGTACCAATAGAAAAGTCATTTAACAGTGAATGGCCCGCTGAAATTGCAGATCTGTAACAATTTACGGTTCTATAGCATAAACCTGAATTAAATAGATCCCTCTAGGTAATTGGCTACTTCTACTACAGGGGCGTCCACGGGATCCATATCCCGTTCCAGGCACCAACTACACAATTTTTTCCAAACGCCAGTGTATCTTCTCCTTGTTCCCGGAGCCAATGACCCATCCAGTAGGCTTATAGCCTCTCCTGAAAGGCCTGAGTATCTTCTTGAGCCCCTGAAATCTTCCAGGCAAGAAGGTTCATGTTTCCTTCTAAGGGAAGAGGATGTACCTCTCCTTCTAGGCCCCGGAGGAGGTCTAAACTCCCTGGGATAAGGCGTGGGACCTCCATCGCCAATTCCATCACACCTGGAAACCATATTTGAGTATTCCAAAAGGGGGTAATTAGAACAATGCGACAACGCTCCATTCAAACTTTCAAGAGAACTCTCTGGATTAGTGCGAAGGGAGGGAAGGCATAGCAACTCCGTATGTTCCAAGGTTGGACTAGAGCATCCACTGCAATTGCTTGGGGGTCTGGCCTCCATCTGAAATACTGATCTATCTGGAAGGTTAATCTGCTGGCAAAGAGATCTATCTCGAAAGGGCCCCATAGGTCCTGAACTTTTTTGAAGATTATTGGATTCAGTTTCCAATCGCTCGAGTCTCTTAGGAACCTTGAATTCCAATCTGCCCTTGTGTTTAGATGGCCCGGGATGAATTCTGCTTTCAGAACTACTTTCTGACTCCAGCAGAAGTACCAAATCTTCTTGGCTAGATCTGCAAGTAACCTTGACCTTGCTCCTCCCAAACAGTTGATGTAGGAGACAGCTGTAAAGTTGGCCAGTTTGATTAGTACTACACTGTTCTTCAGAAATGACTTGAAGCTCATTAAAGCATTCAAGCTCGCCAGCATCTCTAAGCAATTTATGTGCATAGTGAGTTCCTCTTGGGACCATTTCCCCCCTGTTTCCATATCTCCTAGTCTGGCACCCCAGCCTAAATTGCTCGCATCTGATTCCAGAGTGTGATCCGGGGTGTTCCCAAATATTGCTTTCCCATTCCAACTGTCTAGGTTGTTACGCCACCATAAGAGGTCCTCTCGAGCCTCCAGAGACAGGGGAACGCTGTCTGAATACCAAAGGCCTTTCTTCAGCCCTGAAGATTTTAGTCTCTGTAAGGCCCTGTAGTGAAGCGGTCCTGGGGAGATTGCCTGAATCGAAGAGGATAAGAGTCCGACTACTCTCGCTAGTTCCCGCAAGCTCACTATGTCTTTGGATAAAACATAAGATACTTCCTTCTTTATTTTTGACAACTTCTTTAAGGGGGGTTGCAGTTGGGCCGAAGTTGTGTTTACCTGGAAACCTAGGAACTCTAGTTTTTGCAATGGCGTCATAACAGACTTCTCTATGTTGATAATAAATCCTAAACCTTCTAAAAGGTCTACAGTCCATTTCATGTGAGTCAGAAGTTCCTCCTGGCTTTGAGACATCAGTAAAATTTCGTTCAGATAAATTACTAGTCGAACTCCTCTTCTCCTCAGAGAGGCCACCACTGGTCTCAGGACCTTGGTGAAGCACCAAGGTGCTGAGGAGAGGCCGAAGGGGAGACAACGAAATTGGTAGGTTACACCTTTCCATACAAACCTTAGGTATTTCTGAGATTCTATGTCCATAGGAATTGTAAAGTAAGCGTCCTTGAGGTCTAGTTTTATGAGCCAATCTTTCTCTTGGAGGATGTCCCTCAGAAGATGGATACCTTCCATCTTGAAATGTCTGTACACAAGGAAAGTGTTTAGTTCCTTTAAATTTATTACGGGGTGCCAGCCTTTCTCCTTTTTCTTTACTAGAAAAATTGTGCTCACAAAACCGGGACCAGTCTTTGATACTTTGGAAATCGCCCCTTTTGATAACATTTGACTCACCTCTGTGTCTACCAGAGCAGATTGTTTGTGGTCTAGGATAAGTTCTCTGGGTTGGATAGTCTGGTAAGGAGTTGAAATAAAATCGATTTTGAAACCTTTCACAGTATCTAGTACCCAAACATCGTTTGTAATCAAGGACCAATTCTTGTGGAAAAGGGAAAGCCTTCCTCCTAACTTTGGGAGGGAAGAACCAGAGGGAAGAGTCCTTACCCTGTTGTCGATGGCTTTGGAATCTGCCTCGGCTACCTCCGCCTCGTGCGCGACTGGTGCGTCCTCTTTGTGGAAAGAAGGAATTGCTCCCACGGAAATATCTTCCATATCCGCGTTGATTCTGCTGGTAGAAGGGGGACCTATATTATCCGCGGCTGGCAGCCAGTTCCGTCCTGTCAGCCCTTCCAAGAATTCTACCCCAAACATGCGCCTCATATTAGATTGGGCCTTACTGAATGCGGAAAAGGTGGAGATATACTCCACAAGGTTTTAATAAAGTTTTCGCCAAAAAGTAACCCATTCAGGTCACCCTGGACGTCTTTGTTGGCCAGGTCTCCTAACTTGGGGTTCATCTGCATCAGAATAGCCCTTCGCCTTTCCGAGGTAAGGCTTGCATTAGCATTTCCGAGGAGGCATAGGGTGCGCTGGCTCCATCCTCGGAGGAGTTCAGTATCTACCGGAATGCCATTAATGGAGGATTCCTCTGCTAGGTCTAGTATTCTAGCTAGGGGTCCTAGCGTGTCCAGCAATTTGTCCTGACACTGCTTGAGGCAGCTGTCCAGACCTTTTCTAGGATCCCTTCCTGTTTTAAACAGGAAGGTCATTAACTCTGGGTCTAAATTGGGGGTCATGCCTGACTTATTATCCAAAAATGGTCTTGGGCAATCTGATCTCATTAGATTTCGAGTATCTTTCTCAAGAGGTTTCCTAATCCAGAATTTAATAAACTTGGCTACGTGATCCAAAGAACACCAGTCAGATCCACTAGGGTGGGTAATTCGAGAAGGGTTAAACATTTCCATCCCTGCTGGGTCCTTAATGGAGTTGAAGTTACTGGGTTGCTCTAAATCCTCATCAAGGAGGTCATCATCACCAAATTTTTCGAGTGGGTCAAAAATATATTCGTCTGAGTCGTCATCAATGTCAATTGGAGACAAATAGTCATCATCATCATTAGTAAAAGAAGTGATGACTTTTGTGCCGAGAAGGACACCTGGTCTTTTTGTGCCGCGAGGGGCACCTGTACTTATTGCGCCATGAAGGTCGCTCTTTCTCTTTGTGCCACTTGGGGCACCTAGCTCATTTGTAGCGCACAGGCTACCTAGGGATAATACCCGGTCATTTGTAGCGAGCAGGCTACATGGGATTCAAGGTACTTTGATTCTTTTAAAACCTTACCGCCTTTTTTGGATAGAGGGTATTCCTCTCCAGAAATATCTACTGAGTCTTCCTCAGGAGAATTGTATCTTTTTCTTTTAATAAGTGCAGCTTCTACTGCCTCTTTCAAAGAGGATTTTAATTGTCTCTCAAAAAAAATCAATAATGAATTTTCTGTGAGGGGAACATCCCCATTAAATTGTAAATCATTCTCTGACATTGTTTTATTTTTGGGTTGTCTATGTAAATATAGGATTATCTGTTCACCTTTTTTTTCTTTCTTAATGTTATTAAAATATTCCCTTCTTGTAATCTTAAATACCGCTTTTCCTACCAGCAAAAGGTTGTCCGAGGCTCTCAACGGTTTCAAGAGACACGGTCCATTGGCTCTCCGCTGTGCGTTGTCATGGAAACGCACAGCGCAAGCCGGAGCAGGTCCGCCTTGAGGCTCTAATTTTCACCTTGCAAGTCCCAAAGAGGGAAACCCTTCAAGACAAAAGGGCCAGAAATGGGTAGATCCCGCCCCGCGACCATCGTCGAGGGACGAGGGAGAGCCGGAGAGCAGCGAGGAAAAAGGTAGGAGGCTCACGGAGTGCGGAGATTGAAAATGTCTCCGTACTCGGTTATTGCTGTGTATTTCACGTTGCGGTCAATGAAAAAATCGGTCGGAGAGGGGCTGCTCTCTTTCCGACGCACAGTGATCCATAGAAATGTTACCGGGGGATCGCAGTGGAAGGGAAAAACCCTCCTCTCAATGCGGGCCCGCCCGGGGTGTTGACACAGATTGTTAGGTATTTGTTGAAGTCGAAGCGATCGAATTTCTCTAAAACAAGGATTATTAAAAAGCCAAAACAGAAAGGGGGGAAAGAGACCCAACCATAAATTGGAAGGATATCAATCATCGGGAAGTTAGGAATTAAGTTACCTGTTAGGCAACATTACAAATAAAATGTAGCTAGTGTTGATAAGGTTACCTACCTTTCCAAGGAATCTAGGATAAATTAAAAGTAAATGACTACAAATAGACTCATAATCATCATAGATATTGGAGATAAGGAAGAAGTATACTTAACTGTCCAGGAGCAGCGAATAAAAGAGGAAGATACTTAGTTACCATGACGTTTTGTTATGTTCTATGGAATGTTTTACATATGATGTAATACATGTTCTTTAAAGGGCTGCATGTCTGGGCAGCAATAAAAGTTATTGCATAATGGTAGCCTCCGGTCTTGTAATGAAATCCTAAAAGTAGATTTTAAAACCTTAATTTGTAAATTATTTAAAATTTTTGAATCTTTGCCTTAAAAATTTACAGACCCGTAGGCCAAGGCGGGAATTCTCTCGGCCTTCATAAATATAACTAAATGCTCATTAATGGGGCTTGCAAGTTTATCTTGCAGGATTCTAAAAGCGAATGCAAGAGATGTAGTTTTGGCCTTTCAATTAGTAAAATGGTATTTAAAGGTAACCCTATCATCATACGTGATTCTCAAGTATTTGTAAGTTTTTACTGTTTCAATCTCAAGTATATTTACTTTCCATACATGACTACCTTGTATAGTTGACCCTATCATCATAATTTAGTTTTTTCAATATTCAATTGTAAGCCATTTGCTACAATATAATTTTAAAGGAACTTATTAGCCGCTGTAGACCTACTGAGGTGTGGCTAAGTAATACAGTATCATCAGCGTACTGCAGGTATTTTATGTTTACTCCAGAAATATTTGGTGATTTAACATTCTGTAAATACAAAGGCAAATCCGCCATAATAAGATTAAGGGCCAGATGTACGACCCACCAATTTGTGACTCGCAAATTGCGTCGCATTTGCGACTCGCAATTTGCGACTCGCAAATTGGGATGTATAACTGGGTCTCAGACACTGTTATCGATTCCTAATGGGGTCCCAAATTGCATGCCTCATAAAAATTAATGAGGCTGTCGCAATTAGCTACCCAATTAGGAATGGCTAGCACGCCCAGGGATGGTGGCCTGCGGTCAGCAGACCACCATGTCTGGGACTGCTTTTAAATAGAGCAGTCTTTTTTTTTAAATGCAGCCTATTTTCCTTAAAGCAAAACAGGATGCATTTAAAAAAGAAAAATGAAACTTTTCAGTTTCATTTTTTAAGGGCAGGCAGTGGTCCCTGGGACCACTGCCTGCTCTTAAAAATATTTTCTCACACACTCAGAAAGGGGAAGGGGTCCCCTGGGGACCCCTTTCCCGTTTGCGAGTGGTTTACCACCTACTTCAAGTAGGTGGTAAACTGCGAGTGTTTTGCGGCCATAAATGCCGTCGCAAAACAATTGTACATGGTATGATGACTCGCAATTAGGAAGGGACGCCCCTTCCTAATAGCGGGAGTCGCAAATACTATTTTGCGAGTCAGTGACTCGCAAAAGAGCATTTGTACATGCCATTACCCTTTTTGGCGGTCGCAAATGGGAGGGTCTCCCGTTTGCAGCCGCATAAAAGGGTTGTACATCTGGCCCTAAATAAGAAACGAGATAGAAGGCAACCTTGTTTGAAACCACTAAACGTTTTAATACGATGTGTAGTACAAGTGCCATCCCCATTTTCACTTGGACCCAAGTATTTGAGTATAACAGAACAATCATATCCAGTAGTTGTTTTGGTATACCCCAAGCTGCCAGCTTTTTCCAAAGTATGTTACGGGGGACAGAGTCAAAAGCAGCTTTCAAGGCTATGAAGCAATATTGTAAGTTTTTTTTTTTTTTGCTTAGCTTTCTCTGCTAGCAGGTGAGGGATATTAGATTGGTAATCATGGACTGGCCTCTTCTATACCCCGTTTGAAAGATCAGAGGTATCTTTAGTGAGTCAGCCCAATCTTCCAAATCCTTAAGTAAACACATCGCAAAGTTTTTCCCCCTCCACATCAGTAGGAGATATGAGGCGAGAGTTAGCAGAATTGCCAGGGGGACCATTCTTGTACATGGTTGGATAATACTCACCTGCCAAGAGTCTGGGTTTACTTTGAGCATGATGGTTTCTTTAAAAAGGGGTGTGAGGATTTTTGCCAACAGATCTGATTTGATCTTGAATACCACATTTGGAATTCCATTTGGACCAGGAGCTCCATTTGATTTAATCCTGGCTATCATTTTCATGGACTCCTCCTCTTGTATAGAGTCCAATAGAAGTTGGTATTCATCATGAGGTTTTTCCTGTGATTTTTCATTTGACTTATCTGCTCAAATAACTAAACTTTTTTGTTGGATAGTATCTCTCAATTCATTCCCCCACACTCACTCATCCATCCTTTCTTCATATCATTTGACTAGTCTGTTTTTCACCCACTTACCCATCCAAGCAACCACATACTCACACTCAGCCCCTCCGTATCCAAGCACTTTCACAAATAAAAGGTTCGACCAATCAGCCTTTCCAATCTTTGGGGCTTATTTTCAAGTCCCTTGGGTCGCCAATGCTTCACTTTTAATATGGGAAAAAGTGACTCACTGCTGGCGCAAGGGCTTGTAAATAAGCCCCTTTGTTTTTTGGGTCTGGTTTGGGTTTCTCCCTAATAGTTCAGCCAGTGTTTGTAGCTTTAGTGCTCAGCCCTGCTCCATTCAGTCTTTCGCCCAGTTGCAGAGAGAGAGATACCCCCATCAAGCCACATTCCACAATTTATTTTGTTTCACCCAGGGGCTCTTCCCGTAAATCTAGCCTACCCCATTACCGTCCTTGCTGTTCTGTGCAATATAGCCCGCAATCAACAGCTGCGTAGCAAGGGTACCATGGCTCCCAATGCACTCAAGAACAATGCCTTCCATATCCCCTTATTGGTTATAAAATGCAACCTAAATAGACGTGCAGTAGTACCTCAAAACAAGTGCTCCTTTACCGCTGCTCCTGTTTCCCCATTGATAGCTACGCCGCTGGCGGTCTTCTTCCATTGTGGTTCTAAATCATTCCCTTTATACCTGTCCCATTAAACTTTTGTGCTGTTCAGTCTGGCTTCACTCAACCCCCTTGACCGGTACTCATGTCAGCACGTAAGTCAGCAGCAGGACACAGCAACACTAATAAATAATTAGGCATGAGACTGCTCTTGGTTCGAGCCTATACAGTTGCATTAAGAAGTTGTGCAAAGTACCTGGGAAGTCTGGGCACTGATGCCACAGAGCAGCGACTCTTGCAGCCAGTGGCGTAGCTGGGGGGGCGGCACTTTTTTGGGAGTGGCAGTGAGTGCATGGCAAGTTTTCCTTTTTTTAAATTGTATTCTCCATCGTCGTCGTCTGTCGCCCTCCCCCCGCTCTTACCTGCACCAGCCGTCACTGGGCGGCAAACTCAGGGACCGCCCCAGGTGGCAAAATCTCTAGCTACGCCACTGCCTGCAGCACAGCAGCTTGTGGAGTGCCACTATATTGCTGGAATCTGACTCTGTGTATGAAGCTTCTATGACTGTCACAGCACCACTAGGTGGCCATTTCAAGACACGACATGTCAATCAAGAAGATCGAAGCTACTGGGCTGCACCACTGCAGCACCTCTTGGTAAAAGAAGCATGCCTCTGTGCCACGAACCACGCACGTAAAAGACAGCACACCTCTGTAGTCCAAAAGCCAGCCATGCCTCTATGATGAGTCCTAACTGCTTGCACAGTGACTTTGTTGACACACTGTAGTACTACAAGGTGTAGGAAAGTAGGATCTGCTTTCAAGGTTACTCCCACTTTTTGCTGGTGTCATACTGTTTTTCTGACTTGTCTGACTAGGATCCTGCTAATCAGGATCCCAGTCTCTGTGCTTCCTCTCTAAATTGGCTATGGTGAGTACCTTGGTACATTCCTAATTGGCTGCTGGTGTACCCTAGTAAGTCCCTAGTATATGGTACTAAGGTACCTAGGGCCTAGGTACACCAGGGGTCCCCCATGGGCTGAAGAATGTATTTTGCCACCCATAAGGGACCCTCCAAACTCTGACTACAGGCCTGCCATTGCAGCCTGTGTGTGTCAGTGCTTGCACCTCTCACGAAATATATGAGTTTCCTTATATCTAACATCACTGCACTTAGAACCTCTAAGTCACCCCTCTAGTAGGCCTTTCAGTCACAAAGGCAGGGTGCTCAGTTCTAAGTGTGAAGGTGCCCCTGCATGAGCAAGATACCCCTGCAACCATTGGAGTCCATTCTCCTGGGTTGTCAGTGCATCAGCCATTACAATATATAGAGTGGTTATGCGTCATTACGCGATGGCCATCTCTAAACTGGCTGTAACGAACCCTGTCATGTTTGGTATCAAACATGGTGGAATTAGACCACCACACCGAAACCGGTGTGGGAGGTATGATTCCATGCACTGCATATATCCTTCAGGAGGCCCTTAGTGTTCCCGGTACTAGTTTTCCCGAACCGGACAGCAAGCTTGGGCAGCTGATGGCCAGAGACACGTTTCTGCCCTCCTGCTGCTGAGCCAAGCTCGAGCAGGAGAAGGCAGATATCCTGTCACATGGAAGTGTGACCACCTCCTAGACAGGGTTTATTGTATTGGGACAGGGTGGGGCGCTGGCCAGCACCACTCAGACTGCTTGAGGGGCACATTTGGTGCCCTCCTTGCATACTCCAGCTCAAACCAGATCGAGGAGATGTTGGCTCCCGCTCTGGCGCAAAACTGGACAAAGGACAGGGGAGTATCCTCCCCACTCTCCTGCCCCTCCTCTGGTAGGGACCCCTGAACCATCCCAACCCTTTCCTTGGGGTACTTAAGGGTTTACCTGAGGGTGGGTGAATAGTTAATTGTGGGATTCTATTCAGATCTAACTCCGCATCCTCTTCAAACCATCTGGACATTCTGACAGTATCTTGCTGACGGTGTCGGACTTTGCTTTGGAACCGAGACTGCAACCGGGAAAGACTCCGTCTACTCCTGAACTCTTTATTTTGCAAGCCTGTGGCACCATCAGTGTCTGTGCTCCAGACACGTTCCATCCAAGGCCTGTGGACATCTAAAGACACCCGAAGGAATCTCCCTTGGAGTGAAGTAGTCACATCCCTACATCTGCAGGCACCGCAACGTAACTGACCGATTTAATGATCCTGGGCTCCCATGTTCTCCAACAGGTTAAGTAACACAGGAGATGGTTCTGCAACTTCTTTGAGGTCTGCACTGCCTTCAGACCGAGTCTGAGGCCAGGATCCCTCATCGACACCGCCTGAACCGAGCCTCTGTGCACGGCGCCGGCTGGCCATTGCTAAGGTTGGGCAACTCTCCTCTCCAGAGATATTTGGGCCCTGTTGATGGTCTCCTTTGATTCCATTACTTTCTCGGGCCTATCCTGACTTACTTGCACATGGTGAGGTTCTTGAACCTTGCTGGTCCCGACCTTGTACCTTTTCGTCTTCTTCCCCGTGTTGCCGTTGCCAAGGCCTGGTGGTGCTCCCGCTGAACACCGACCACCTGGATATCGACATCCACCATGGGACAACTCGTATACCATTCCTGGTCATCCTCAGGGCCACCGGGTCCACGAGGGCACCGCCAACTCTCCTGTAACAGCCAACATTGGTGGGCACTCTACTCCCATGCCTCCTTGTCACTCCTGAGTGACCTAGACTCTGTCCTCTCTGCTTACACATACTCTTCTTCTTGCATCCACCCCTGGATTCCAACGGACTCTTCTAGCATCTTCACCAGCAGCATCTGCTTGAAGTCCTCCATTGGGGTCTACGGCGGTTCCTGATGTCACTTCGTACCTATGCACCCAGCTTCCCTGGGGCAGGTAACCTGGTCTACTGGGCATCCACAGGTGGGGTGACTCTCGAACTGTCCATCTTCCATGGAGTGTCTTCCAAGTCCTCTGGGAAGGGTTTTTTCCTAAGAACTATAACCACAACGTCTCCATTGACTAACCTGAAGCATGCGGTTGTGTATCCTCTTAGCACACTGCCTCCGTGGGGTTCCTGGACCCTTACCTTGGGTGGTTCCTTGGTACCCCAACACTTCTAAGTCTTCTGGGTCCACTCACGACTTCGGTCGCTAGTCGCATTCCACTATTTTTGTATATGGCTTGGTCTCCCCCGGGAGCCCACTGAATTTTTGTGCTGCTTACCTGTCGTATTATCAAAGTATTGTGTGTATTGTTGTGTGTATTGTAATTATATCTCTGGGTAGGAGATATTGCATTGAGTTAGTGAGTGTCTGTAATAAATAGCTATTTTTATAGCTACACGGTGTGGTTCCCTTTCACTTAATCTGCACTATAAGGTTAGATACTAGTGAAACAAGCTGCTTTACACTCTTCCTATACTAACCTGAAGGCTGTTCTCCACAGCTACCACTTAAAGAGCTTTCTAAGGTTGTCTAAACCACTAAAAACATCATAAGGGTTGTCTGGATTGGTGCAGGGTGCTACACTTACATAAGTGTGCACCATATGCCAAGCCAACCTCCTAAACAAGGGTACAGCATCCTACCCCACCTCAGGAAGGCAGATGCCCAGTTACTCGGAGGGGCTCCTCCAGTCCCACCAAGGGACAGCAGAACACATCCCTATGTCGGCATACTCTTTGGTGGTCATCTCATGCTTTAGTGAGCTGGTTGACACCAGACCAGATGACTGAGGCACTGAAATGTAACACCTAGCTCAGCAGACTCCTTCAGAGCCATCAGACAGACCTACCCCACAGTGTAGCATTCAGTCCTGCAGCACTCCAGTGTCTAGTTTGATGGGTAGCAAAGGAGGAACATGCATGCAAGAGCAATAATTTCACCTCTTTCCCTGCCTGCATGTCTGCGGGCAGGGAAAGAGATTAAACCTCCGCTTTTAGCAAGTGGGAGCGGTTTGATAGCTCCTGCCCACTGGAAGCAGAGTGTTTGCTTTTACTTGATGGGAGCTGTCAAAGCTCCCACAAAGCAAAAGCAAACAGCTATGTCCCTGGGATCATCACCCTGGAACATAGCAGGAGCCGGCCCAGCGGTGGTGGGGGTCCGCAAGACCATTAATTGCTCCATGGGTGGGGCCATGCGGCCCCCCTCCTTCTGTTAGCATGGGCTGGCCCTGGGTAGGTGGTGGCCCCCAGGGCCATATATGGCCCGGAAGGGGGGCTGCATTGACCCCCTGCCAGTATTACATATTTTGAAGTTCCCAGGGAGGTGGCGCTCCTCAGAGACAGGGGGGTCCATTTTGCCCCTCAAAATTTGTCAAATGTATTGTCCCGGGGAGGTGGTAGTCCCCAGAGCTTGTAGTAAGCCCAGAAGGGTGGTCAACGTGCCCCCCTCCATTATTAAAATGAAAGCCCTGGGGAGGTGGTGGTCCCAGGGGCTTATAGGAAGTGTGGGAGCTTGTGCTTATTTTTTTTCCCACCAGGGTCGCAGATCTGCTGTGATTTTTAACAAAGATCTTAAAAGAAATGCTTTTTTGCCCTCTGAGAACCCAGGACCAGTGCTAAGGGGTCAGGGTATTTCTCTCCTACCCCCTTTTCTCTTTTTTAAATGTTGTTTCATGGGCTCAGCTGAAGCCAATTCAAAAGATGCCTGCCAACACTTCCCGATTGAAGTGTTGGCAGCCAATCAGATTTCAGCACGGGACTGTCGGATTCTCAGAGGATCCACGTCCCTAGATATACAAATGTGTTTTTCTTTTAATATCTCCAAAACTACTGAGGAGATTCACACCAAATAACAAAATGGGTTCTTTCTGGACCAAGAGCTACCTTTCTGCCAAATTTGGTGTAATTCCGTCCAGTGTTTCGGGTTGTAGTTGTGTCTAAAAATCTCTACGGAAATTACCATGGAAAAAATACTTTTTGACCCTCCCCCTATTTTTTGGCCCCCTCAAAACTTTCCATGCACTACTAGATTCACCAGTGAACTTTTTGGCCCAAACTTTTGTGAAGATTTGTTGAACAATGTCAAAGATATAGGCAAGTAAAAAAACGCTTTTCCTATGGCAACTAGGGGCCTCATTACGATGGCGGTTGGACAAGCGTCCGACCGCCATCATTTTGTGCACAAGACCATGAGAAAAGGAGTAGGCGGTTCCAACAGCCCAATTACAATACAAGTGTCGTTAAGGCAGTCCTAGACATGCCTTTTACTATTGCGGCTTGTGCTGCAGCTCAGAAAAGTGCTGCAGCACAAGCTGCAATAGTAAACGCATGTTTTCCAACATCCATGCATCATGTGCCAGGCACCATGCAGTGCATGGATGTTTGGGGGGCAGCACATATGCCCCCCGGTCCTGATTGCAGAGGCCCACTTCAGTCGGACCACCATGTAAAGGCAGAGGGAAATGGACATCATAATCCCTATGGCAGTGCCTGTGCAGGCACCACCCCCACTGTAGGGATTATGGTATGACCGATGCCCCAATGGGCTTTTTGAGCCTGTCGGATGCAGCTGCCTTTCCCCCTACCCAAATCGCTCGGACCACCGGCATTGTAACCCTGAAGTCGGACCGATACTCTGGATGTCGGGCAGACTGCCACAGACAGCCTGTCAGTGCAGGTCCGCCAGACAGGCGTAATTGGGTCCTTGGTCCTAAAAGCGACCACCAGTAGATAATATATATAAGTACATATATATGTTATACAAATTATTTTAAAGATGTTATAGTATAGTTTTAGGAGCGGGATGCAAGGGATATAGGGTTAATGGATGAGCAAGGGTACTAGTAATCAGGTGTCAACTATGATACCTGAGTATTACATTTGCAATCCATTTAATAATAATTTAAATATCTTTTTAAAAATTACTGCAAATTAATTTAAAATTATCAAAATAAAGTTTTAGGAGTGGAATACAAGGGATATAGTGGTAATGGGTGGGATGTATATCAATATTAATGCTAATATGTTACCTAAGATTATTTTATAAAAATTAAAAAATATTAAATAATTAAAGTAATTTTTGAAAAATGTTAGGCAAAATTTATGAAAGTATAAAAGAATTATCAACACTGAAAAAGCTGATAACATTAAGTTAAAAAGTCTTTTGAACTACAACAAATAACTATTTATATTTTTAAAAATCAAACACACTTTATCAAATACAGGATTTTTTAAAATATTGTTGGCAGACTTTAAAAAAAAAAACTTAATAAACATTTTTAAAACTTGGTTAGAAACATTTTGCGACACTGGTCCATTCATTTCAATGGAAGAATTTGTCCTTTGCTTATTTCTTATTTTCAGGGTGATGTCCATAGTTTTGTGTCTGTTTCCATAGTCGGTGGAACGTCGCAGTCAAGATCAGATAGATGGGAGACCTGCACTCAGGTAAGAAGAATCTAATTTACTTTAATTAAACATATAGGCTAGTACCTTTATTGTAAGGAAAGAAAGAGGGACGTAGTTAATAGTAGGATTGTAAAAAATGTTTGTATTATGATTTTTAACCAGTTCTACAGCCCCATACAGGTTGTTTTCATACGTGCACATCAGGACAGTAGTTTTATATTTATAATATAGGTTTGAAAATGGAAAATATAGGTTGATGTTTTTATTAGGACTAATTTTTAAAAATATGAAGTTTAAAAAAATAAATTATATTGAATTTTAAAAAATGTTCTCGACTTCAGGAACTAAGAAGTAATTCCATGTCAAAAGAAGAAAAGGATCATATTTGGATTTTGGTTTTAAAGTTTTTTGGGAAAGATGTACAATTTTTTAAAGTACAGTTTTGGCATCTATTAACAAGCCTTTTTTGTTGATTATGGTGTCCTTATGGAGGGTGAAGAAAGGGAAGTAGAGAATGGATTTTTTTTTTATCCCAAAGAAAAGTGTTGGTTTTGGTTTGGATTGTATTATTTTTTCAATGGATTTTTGGTGAGTAGAAATAAGGAACATCACCAAAAGTTGAGAATAGAAGACTTCTGCAGGTGGGTTTTCTACTTAAAAATGTAATCACAAATGAATTTTGAAAAAAGCCAATTAAATACATTTAGGGGCAGATAGCAGAGATGCGTCAGTTTACTTGCGTCACGCAAACAAACCCTTGCGCCACCATGGATGCGTCGCATTTACAATGCAGCGCACCATGGCACAAGGATTGACAGATGCGTCATGCTTCTGTTGGCGCAAAAGTCACGCATTGCTTGAGTCCTGTCGCAAGCGCGGGCAACTCCAGCAATGCTTAGGAAGGCCTATACCTATTGTGCTGCGTCACTCCTTACGCCTGCTTCAAGGAGGCATAAGGTTTTGACGCAGTGGCGTCATAGAAGTGGTGCAGTGAAATCTTGTAGGTTTCACTGCGTCACTTTTACGAGACTTTCTTGCGTCGGAACGCCCACCCTGCATACATTATACCTGGTGCAGGTATAATGTGGTGCAGGGCCTTACAACGTGAGGCATCTCTCTAGATGCGCCACGTTGTAAATGTGTCGCAACGTGGCTCATTGTTAACACCGCCGCTGTGTCACAAAAGTGAATAGCCAGAAACCGGTCCCAGGATGCTTGTTTCCGGTCTAGGGAAGACATGGTTTGGCAGTTCGGGCTGGACTGTTCCCATGAGGCACAGGGTCAGACTGATTTGCATATGGCCATGTCTGAACTGGGGTGGTGGAGTGAGCTAAAGAATGATGATGGATTAAACCCAGATCAGTTGACTGGGGGTGAGTGTTTGATTAGCTCAAACGCTCCGTCCATCATCCCCTTTGGTATCGCTTTGTTCGCCCTAAGTTGGCAGGGTATGCCCAGACGTGGGTCCCTTGCTCACTTTGCCACTGGATTCAAGCTAGCATGGCTGATGACGGCTGAATAGCCAGAAACCGGTCCCAGGATGCTTGTTTCCGGTCCAGGGAAGACATGGTTTGGCAGTTCGGGCTGGACTGTTCCCATGAGGCACAGGGTCAGACTGATTTGCATATGGCCATGTCTGAACTGGGGTGGTGGAGTGAGCTAAAGAATGATGATGGATTAAACCCAGATCAGTTGACTGGGGGTGAGTGTTTGATTAGCTCAAACGCTCCATCCATCATCCCCTTTGGTATCGCTTTGTTCGCCCTAAGTTGGCAGGGTATGCCCAGACGTGGGTCCCTTGCTCACTTTGCCACTGGATTCAAGCTAGCCTGGCTGATGACGGCTGAATAGCCAGAAACCGGTCCCAGGATGCTTGTTTCCGGTCCAGGGAAGACATGGTTTGGCAGTTCGGGCTGGACTGTTCCCATGAGGCACATGGTCAGACTGATTTGCATATGGCCATGTCTGAACTGGGGTGGTGGAGTGAGCTAAAGAATGATGATGGATTAAACCCAGATCAGTTGACTGGGGGTGAGTGTTTGATTAGCTCAAACGCTCCGTCCATCATCCCCTTTGGTATCGCTTTGTTCGCCCTAAGTTGGCAGGGTATGCCCAGACGTGGGTCCCTTGCTCACTTTGCCACTGGATTCAAGCTAGCCTGGCTGATGACGGCTGAATAGCCAGAAACCGGTCCCAGGATGCTTGTTTCTGGTCCAGGGAAGACATGGTTTGGCAGTTCGGGCTGGACTGTTCCCATGAGGCACAGGGTCAGACTGATTTGCATATGGCCATGTCTGAACTGGGGTGGTGGAGTGAGCTAAAGAATGATGATGGATTAAACCCAGATCAGTTGACTGGGGGTGAGTGTTTGATTAGCTCAAACGCTCCGTCCATCATCCCCTTTGGTATCGCTGTGTCACAAAAGTGACGCAACAGCGCTGCAAAAGTGTTTCAAGGGGCTTGTAAATCTGCCCCTTAGAGTGTTGGAGCAAGAGAGTAATCAGCATAGGTTGGTTTTAATTTTAATAGTGTAGAATGTACGCAAGATTGTCTATGTACTCTGTAGCACCCACAACAAAAATTGTTGAATTTTGGCCAATAGTCTCTCTGACATTTCTTTAATTTTTTTAGAAACTCAAGGACTCATAGTACCTGACAATGATTGTGCAATTCTTGTTTCTTGGAAACTTTTCTCTTTTGCCAAATTTCCAAGAAATGGTACAGGGTATGGTGTGTTTTAGCAACACTGCTGTTAAAAGAAATAATTATGCCATCCATCTATAGAATTGTTGGTTTTTCAACCTCCCTCTAAAAAGGTCGAGCTGCTTAGATGGCCAATCCATGTATCTTCAAAGTAATTTAGAAGTGGTGTCAATTTATCTTCATTTTGGGTAAAAATTCTGATTTTATAATTGAGTTGCAGAATTTATCCACACATTCAGGAGGTACAAAACACAACGCTGTTTCTTAAGTTCATATTGCAGTTTACTGTTTGTCATGTATTCCTCAACTAAGGATGTTTTTGAATTTTTCTCCCATACGCCTGGGAAAAGCAAAAGAAAATCCTTGATTTTGAGTATCCGGGTACAATTTATTATTAGCATTAATCATTTGCAATACAAAGTCAATTATTATTTCATAGGACTTTAGTTAATTGTTTTGGATTTTATAGCTGTTAAAAAATTCAGTATATGTTAAAGAATGTTTGTCAGGCAGTAAGCTATAAATTAACCCCTTCGGGGCTCATGACGAGCTGGACTCGTCATGGCACACAGTGCTCGTGCGCTCATGACGAGTCCAGCTCGTCATAAGACCACCCACGGGGGAAGCGCTGGCGCTCCCCCCGTGGGAATCCGATCGTTAGTTTTTTTGGGGGTGAGGCAGGGAAGGGCTTCCCTGCCTCCCCGCCCTCCCCATCAATGACGCCAGCGCGCGAGGCGCGCTGACGTCATTGAGGGTTTCCTTTCTTCCCGACGCGCTGGAAGCCATTTGCTTCCAGTGCGTCGGGGAAATCAGGTGAGTTTTGGCTCGGGAGGGGGTTTGAAAGAAAGAGGCATCGAGGGAAAGGAAAACCCTTTCCTTTCCCTCGATGCCTCTTTTGTGCATTCCTGCTGCACGATCATGCGATCGTGCAGCAGGAAAGCCCACTAGACACCAGGGAATTTCAGTTTTTTAAAAAGAAATGTGTGAATACTGTTTCGGGGAGCGGCCCCTTGGGCAAGGGTCGCTCCCCCTTTGGGGGCCACATATATTTGGTGCTCTGCCCCCCCTGGGCAGTTTTTCCAAATAAATCGGGAGAATCGGGCATACACCACCCCCCCGTGTGAAACAAAAGAGGCATCGAGGGAAAGGAAAGGGTTTTCCTTTCCCTCGATGCCTCTTTTGTGCATTCCTGCTGCACGATCATGCGATCGTGCAGCAGGAATGCCCACTAGACACCAGGGAATTTCTTTTTTTTTTTTTAAATGTGTGAATACTGTTTCGGGGAGCGGCCCCTTGGGCAAGGGTCGCTCCCCCTTTGGGGGCCACATATATTTGGTGCTCTGCCCCCCCTGGGCAGTTTTTTCAAATAAATCGGGAGAATCGGGCATACACCACCCCCTGTGTGAAACAAAAGAGGCATCGAGGAAAGGAAAGGGTTTTCCTTTCCCTCGATGCCTCTTTGTGCATTCCTGCTGCACGATCATGCGATCGTGCAGCAGGAATGCCCACTAGACACCAGGGAATTTCTTTTTTTTTTTTAAATGTGTGAATACTGTTTCGGGGAGCGGCCCCTTGGGCAAGGGTCGCTCCCCTTTGGGGGCCATATGTTTTTGGTGCTCTGCCCCCCTGGGCAGTTTTTTATTTAATAAATGGGGCCTTGAATCGGGCAAGTGTTGTGCACTGGCCTGGCAGGTTGCTGGCAGTGCATACACCACCCCCCCCATGTGTGGCAGCCCGGGCTGAAACAGCTTCCGGGCACACACACATGTGCATGATATAGAGGTATACTGCAATAAGTGGCACTCAGAACACAATGAAGAGCGAACTAGAGGGGGCTGAGAGTGAAAGTATAGTGTCTTTGCAAGAGAAGAGATTTGAGGTCAGCTTTGAAGATCCGGGTAGAGGAGGTGGCACGGAGCAATGGGGGAAGCGATTCTCACTGGATTGCGCCATCGATCTTTCCCTTTTGAAGAGGGGGGGCGGGGTGCGCAAGCAGAAGCTTTTCCGCATTGCGAGCCACCGGACAATTTAAATTTATTCGCCAGGTAACGAGGGGAGGACGTGTGTAAGGCTTTGTGTGTGATGCAGGCAGTTTTGTAAATAGATCTTGCCTCGATCGGAAGCCATCGAAGAGAGGACAGGATAGGAGTGACGTGGTCGCTTCGTTTAGACCCTGAAATGAAGCGAGCTGCTGAATGGAGGATGGATTTGAGAGGGGAGAGGTGGGATTTGGGTAGGCACGTCAGAAGAGAATTGCAATAATCCAGTCTTGAGAGAACCAGAGATTGTACCAAGGTTTTTAAGTCTTTCTCCGGGAAGAACCGATGGATCCCCCATAGAAGGCGCAACTGGTAACGTGCGTTCTTAGCAATAGAGTTGATGTGGGAGATTAGGTTGAGTCTTTTGTCAAGAATGACACCTAGGGATTTAGCGCTGTCGACAATGATGGGTTTGTTGTTGAGTAGGTTCAGCTGATCCATCCAAGATTGAACAGGAGGAGGTGAGAGAGAGGTAGAGAGGAGGGAATTCAGTTTTGGCTGGATTCAGAATGAGTTGGTGAGCTAACATCCAGTTGTGAATAGAGTTGAGAGTAGAGTTGAGTAGTGAGAGATCGTGTGCCGAAGATAAAGGTATCTTCCCACTAGTCCACCAGGCATTTATTTGTGGAGAGTGACCCCTTGGGTGGCAGAATAGCAGTATGTTTTTAGGCCCATCTGCCCCCAAGGAGGGCAGAAGCCACTAGACACCAGGGTTTTTTTAATTTTTGTGTTGGGGAGTGGCCAAAAGGGCAAGGGTTGCTCCCCTTTACGAGGGTGAATATTTTATTTATACTCTTTGGCCCACCTACACCTTAGCTTGGCTGGTGGATTGTGTGTGGACTGGTGCATTATTTGCATATGTGATTGTAATGTTTTTTTTCTCCTTTTTATTCTAGTGTAAAGCTTTTGATTCCTGTTTGCGGTTTCGGCAGTGGTTGTTCTGCAGTTTTGCGTAATTGCATTTATTTGGTAAGAAAAATATTTTTGTTGTGTGTACTCCAAATGAGTATTATTGTCATGCATGAATGAATTTTTTTGTAAGTGGTGTCATAATGGCAGCATATTTGTTAGTGTTCAGAGCATGAAATTCTTTGCGATGTTTTGCATTGTCTTATGTGTAATTTTTTTCTTCTTTTTTAGTGGGATATTGTTGATCCTTACTGTGTCTGTGCAGAGTAGGTGGTGGTGAGTCTAGCTGCTTCTGTCACGTGAGAGGTATAGTGTTGGAGTATATAGGTCTTTGTGATAAAGCTACATTTTGTTTATTTCTTTTTTTTACAAAGGGTTTGTTGTTGTTGACTTGTTTGACAAGTAACCTTTATTAGTAAGCATTATGGCTAGCCGTAGAATTACTGCTCAGCAGGTGGTTGCTTTGCTTCTTGAATCTTCCTCTGAGCAGGATTATGAGACTGACAGTGCGTCTGAGGGAGAGGAGGGAGGGGAAGATTTAGGCAGTGAGTTTTCTCTCCACATGGAATCATCGGATGATGAAGGTACTCTCAGTGCAGATGAAGTGCCTGATTTAGAGGAGGATACTACTGTGCCGATGGTGCAAGAGGCATCTGGATTGCAGCCTGGGGCTGCTAGGCTTCCTACTAGAAGTGCTGGACTCTGGGTTGATCCAAACATGGTGCAGCCGGTGTTGCCTGCCTTTAGTGGTTATGCAGGGTGTAGAGTGGATTGTGAACATTATTTGCCTATACAGTATTTTCAGTTGTTTATGGATGATGTATATTTGGGTGAGATTGTTGAGCAGACTAATTTGTATGCTGAACAGTTTTTGAGGGACAACAGTGCCAGACTTAGGCCCCATTCTAGAGCTACCCGGTGGAGTCCCACAAATCTGGAAGAGATGAAGAAGTTTTTGGGTTTGACTTTTTTGATGGGTTTGATAAGGAAGCCGTCCATGGGTTCATATTGGTCTACCAGTCCCTTGATGGCAATGGCCATATTTCCTGCAGTTATGACTCGTGATCGGTATTTACTTTTGCTTCGGATGCTGCATTTTGTTGATAATGGTTTGGCGTTGCCACGAGATCACCCTGAATGTGACCGTCTTTTTAAGATTCGGCCTGTTCTTGATCACTTTGTAGATCGATTTTCAGAGATCTATACTCCAGGGAAAGAAATATCTATTGATGAGTCTTTGGTCCTGTTCAAGGGCCGTTTGGTTTTTAGGCAGTACACGCTATGGAATTAAGCTGTATATGTTGTCTGAGAGTAGGACAGGATATGTTTTTAATTTGCGTGTGTACACTGGTAGGGATTCCACTATTGACCCCCCTGGTTGTCCGTCCACTTTTGGAGTTTCAGAGAAAATGTGTGGGATCTTGCTAGAGGACTGTTTAACAGAGGCCACCATTTGTACCTTGATAACTTCTACACTGCTGTGCAATTGTTTAAGGAATTGTTCAAAGTGGACACTTTTGCTTGTGGCACAATCCGCTCTAACCGTAAAGGTTATCCAAAAGAGCTTGTTTGCAAAAAACTTCAGAGGGGACAGTGCAGTGCCTTGCGTAGTGAGGAACTGCTAGCTGTGAAATTTGTGGACAGGAGGGATGTGTACATGCTGACTACCATCCATGATGAGAGTACTTCACCTGTGGCTGTTTGGGGTCAGATTGCTGAAGTGCACAAACCTGTGTGCATTTTAGACTACAATAAGCACATGGGTGGTGTTGATAGAGTAGATCATAGGTTGGAACCTTACACTGCTATTCGTAAGTCTTACATTTGGTATAAGAAGTTGGCCATCCATCTCTTCAATTTAGCAACTTTCAATGCTTTTGTTGTGTTCAAGGAGTGTTCTCCTGCGTCAAAGTTGACTTTTGTTCAGTTTCAGGAGTCTGTCATAGGCAGCCTTGTTGTTGTAGAACAGGCAAGTGTTCCTAGAGTTGGAGTGGTGGAGGATGTGGCTCGATTGAAAGATCGCCACTTTCCTGATCACATTCCTCCTACACCCTCAAAAGACTTTCACACTAGGAGATGTAGAGTCTGTTGGCGAAGAGGTACGCGGAAGGAGACTCGTATGTACTGCCCTGAGTGTCCTTCTAACCCTGGGCTGTGTGTGCCTGCTTGTTATAGAGCGTACCACAAGCAAAAGAATTATTGGGAGCAACCATGAGTGGTAAAGTGAACTGCCTGGTCTGTAATGTTTAAGAATTGTTGTTCTGTTTCAAGGTTGGCATTAGTGCAATGTATTTAGTTTCTGATTTTGTGTTAGTAGATTTGTATCTATTTGCAATTTGTTTGTGTTTTCTTTTTGTATAAAAAAATCCTAAATGTGATGGTGGTGTGTGTAGGCTGGTGCTTGGTTGGCGGTGTGCGTGGAGTGGCGCTTGGCTGGCGGTGTGCGGGGAGTGGCTCTTGGCTGGCGGTGTGCGTGGAGTGGTGCTTGGCTGGCGGTGTGCGTGGAGTGGTGCTTGGCTGGCGGTGTGCGTGGAGTGGCGCTAGGCTGGCGGTGTGCGTGGAATGGCACTAGGCTGGCGGTGTGCGTGGAGTGGCGCTTGGCTGGCGGTGTGCGTGGAGTGGCGCTAAGCTGGCGGTGTGCGTGGACTGGCGCTCGGCTGGCAGTGTGTGAGTAGCGACTTGCTGCTGGTCACTACACACACTGCTAGCCGAGCGACACTCCACGCAATCCATCAGCTTGTGTGGTTGCTGTGTTAGGAATGTGGGCGTGTGAAAGTGATGGGCCCTTGAATGGCGCTGTCTGCTGGTGTGAGTGTTGTAATGTGATGGGCCCGCGGCTGGTGGTGTGAATGGTTTTGTATTTGTCACATGTATGAAAGGTGTATGAATGGCCTGTAAAGAGGGTGGTGCCTTGTCGTGGCTTTACAGCTCACGAGCTGTGAGTCAATGGTTCAGTTTCTCGTCCTTTCAATTATTAACAGTGCATTTCATTTTTGTGAAATCACTTGTTAATACAATTGTATATACTGAACCATCACTCACCCTCGTGCCAAATCCAACCAGTATGTGTGTGTGTGCTTGAGGATTAGATGGCTGTGCAGTAATATTTTTTTTTGTCTTTCTCAAGCAGGGTGTACCTTGTCCCTTTTTGTGAATGTTGTAATGTGTTTGTTTCGTGCCTTGGGGTGTGAATGGTCTTGTGTGTATCACGTATGAAAGGTGTGTGAATGGCCTGTAAAGCGGTTGGGGCCTTGACGTGGCTTTACAGCTCACGAGCTGCGAGTCACTGGTTCCGTTTTTTGTCCTTTCAATTATTGACAGTGCATTTCATTTTTGTGAAATCTCTTGTTAATAAAATTGTATATACTGAACCATCACTTGCCCTCGTGCCAAATCCAACCAGTATGTGTGTGTGCTTGAGGAATAGATGGCTGTGCAGTAATCTTTGTCTTTTTAGTCTGTCTGCCAAGGTGTACATTCCGTCTAAGAATAACCTACCAACTGTAGATATTGTCGTAAACGAAACACCCATGGGAGTACATGGTGATATCTCTCTTGTGGATCCCAACAAGTTATGGTACCCACAATGTCCTGCAAACCTCAAAATGTCTGTCACATTTTCCTTGCAATATTGTGCCAAAATTTTCACGCTGCAGAAATAAACAACACATTATCTCAAAATGACCTGGTTTTGCAGGGGTCACCTGGGTTTTTGGCCCGGAGCTCGGCGGCCACATAGGAAACCTACCAAACCCACACATTTCTGAAAAGTAGGCACCTGGGGCTTCCAGGGAGGTATGGCTTGTGTGGATCCCCAACGTTTCCTACCCAGAATCCCTGCAAACCTCAATTTTAGCTGAAAAAATCACTTTTTTCACACATTTTTGTGTGGGAAAGTGTGGCATCACTGGCCTCACACAAATTTCCTACCACCCAGCGTCCTCCAGGTCTCCCGATAAAAATGGTGCCTCACTTGTGTGGGAGGCCCAAGTACCGCGACAGGCAAGGGCCCACAACGTATTGAGGCGACCTCAAAATGGCCTTTCACAAACGACCTGGTTTTGCAAGGGTCACCTGGGTTTTGGCTCTGTGCTCGGCGGCCATCTAGGAAACCTACCAAACCCACATTTCTGAAAAGTAGACACCCGGGGCTTCCAGGGAGGTATGGCTTGCGTGGATCCCCAACGTTTCTTACCAGAATCCCCTGCAAACCTCAATTTTAGCTGAAAAATCACTTTTTCACACATTTTGTGTGGGAAGTGTGGCATCACTGGCCTCACACAAATTTCTCCACCAGCGTTCCCCAGGTCTCCCAATAAAAATGGTGCCTCACTTGTGTGGGAGGCCCAAGTACCGCGACAGGCAGGGTCCACAACGTATTGAGGCGACCTCAAATGGCCTTTCACAAACCACCTGGTTTTGCAAGGGAGTCACCTGGGTTTGGCCCGTGCTCGGCGGCCATCTAGGAAACCTACCAAACCCACACATTTCTGAAAAGTAGACACCGGGGCTTCCAGAGAGGTATGGCTTGTGGATCCCTCAACGTTTCCTACCCAGAATCCCCTGCAAACCTCAATTTTAGCTGAAAAATCGCTTTTTCACACATTTTTGTATGGGAAAGTGTGGCATCACTGGCCTCACACAGATTTCCTACACCCAGCGTTCCCCAGGTCTCCCGATAAAATGGTGCCTCACTTGTGTGGGAGGCCCAAGTACTCGCGACAGGCAGGGCTCACAACGTAGTGAGGCGACCTCAAAATTGCCTATCTCAAAACCACCTGGTTTTGCAAGGGGTCACCTGGGTTTTGCTCTGTGCTCGGCGGCCATCTAGGAAACCTACCAACCCACACATTTCTGAAAAGTAGACACACGGGGCTTCCAGGAAGGTATGGCTTGCGTGGATCCCCCAATGTTTCCTTACCCAGAATCCCCTGCAAACCTCAATTTTAGATGAAAAAATCACTTTTTTCACACATTTTGTGTGGGAAAGTGTGGCATCACTGGCCTCACACAAGTTTCCTACCACCTAGCGTTCCCCAGGTCTCCCGATAAAAATGGTGCCTCACTTGTGTGGGAGGCCCAAGCACCGCGACATGCAAGGACACAAAACGCTTTGAGGCAACATCAACATTGTCTATCAAAAATGTTTTGGGCCCTTGCCTGTCGCTGGGTACTTGGGCCTCCCACACAAGTGAGGCACCATTTTTATCGGGAGACCTGGGGAACGCTGGGTGGTAGGAAATTTGTGTGAGGCCAGTGATGCCACACTTTCCCACACAAAAATGTGTGAAAAAGTGATTTTTAAGCTAAAATTGAGGTTTGCAGGGATTCTGGAAGGAAACGTTGGGGGATCCACGCAAGCCATACCTCCCTGGAAGCCCCGGGTGTCTACTTTTCAGAAATGTGTGGGTTTGGTAGGTTTCCTAGATGGCCACCGAGCACGGGGCCAAAACCCAGGTGACCCGCTTGCAAAACCAGGTCGTTTTGTGAAAGGCCATTTTGAGGTCGCCTCACTACGTTGTGGGCCCTTGCCTGTTGCGGTACTTGGGCCTCCCACACAAGTGAGGCACCATTTTTATCGGGAGACCTGGGGGAACGCTGGGTGGTAGGAAATTTGTGTGAGGCCAGTGATGCCACACTTTCCCACACAAAAATGTGTGAAAAAAGTGATTTTTTCAGCTAAAATTGAGGTTTGCAGGGATTCTGGGTAAGGAAACGTTGGGGGATCCACGCAAGCCATACCTCCCTGGAAGCCCCCGGGTGTCTACTTTTCAGAAATGTGTGGGTTTGGTAGGTTTCCCTAGATGGCCGCCGAGCACGGGGCCAAAACCCAGGTGACCCTCTGCAAAACCAGGTCGTTTTGTGAAAGGCCATTTTGAGGTCGCCTCACTACGTTGTGGGCCCTTGCCTGTCGCGGGTACTTGGGCCTCCCACACAAGTGAGGCACCATTTTTATCGGGAGACCTGGAGGAACGCTGGGTGGTAGGAAATTTGTGTGAGGCCAGTGATGCCACACTTTCCCACACAAAAATGTGTGAAAAAGTGATTTTTTCAGCTAAAATTGAGGTTTGCAGGGGATTCTGGGTAAGGAAACGTTGGGGATCCACGCAAGCCATACCTCCCTGGAAGCCCCGGGTGCCTACTTTTCAGAAATGTGTGGATTTGGTAGGTTTCCTAGATGGCCGCCGAGCATGGGGCCAAAACCCAGGTGACTCCTTGCAAAACCAGGTCGTTTTGTGAAAGGCCATTTTGAGGTCGCCTCACTACATTGTGGGCCCTTGCCTGTCGCGGGTACTTGGGCCTCCCACACAAGTGAGGCACCATTTTTATCGGGAGACTTGGGGAACGCTGGGTGGTAGGAAATTTGTGTGAGGCCAGTGATGCCACACTTTCCCACACAAAAATGTGTGAAAAAAGTGATTTTTTCAGCTAAAATTGAGGTTTGCAGGGGATTCTGGGTAAGAAACGTTGGGGGATCCACGCAAGCCATACCTCCCTGGAAGCCCCGGGTGTCTACTTTTCAGAAATGTGTGGGTTTGGTAGGTTTCCTAGATGGCCACCGAGCACAGGGCCAAACCCAGGTGACCCCTGGCAAAACCAGGTCGTTTTGTGAAAGGTCATTTTGAGGTCGCCTCACTACGTTGTGGGCCCTTGCCTGTCGCGGGTACTTGGGCCTCCCACACAAGTGAGGCACCATTTTTATCGGGAGACCTGGGGGAACGCTGGGGGTAGGAAATTTGTGTGAGGCCAGTGATGCCACACTTTCCCACACAAAAATGTGTGAAAAAGTGATTTTTTCAGCTAAAATTGAGGTTTGCAGGGGATTCTGGGTAAGGAAACGTTGGGGGATCCACGCAAGCCATACCTCCCTGGAAGCCCCCGGGTGTCTACTTTTCAGAAATGTGTGGGTTTGGTAGGTTTCCCTAGATGGCCGTCGAGCACGGGGCCAAAACCCAGGTGACCCCCTTGCAAAACCAGGTCGTTTTGTGAAAGGCCATTTTGAGGTCGCCTCACTACGTTGTGGGCCCTTGCCTGTCGCGGGTACTTGGGCCTCCCACACAAGTGAGGCACCATATTTATCGGGAGACCTGGGGGAACGCTGGGTGGTAGGAAATTTGTGTGAGGCCAGTGATGCCACACTTTCCCACACAAAAATGTGTGAAAAAAGTGATTTTTTCAGCTAAAATTGAGGTTTGCAGGGGATTCTGGGTAAGGAAACGTTGGGGGATCCACACAAGCCATACCTCCCTGGAAGCCCCCGGGTGTCTACTTTTCAGAAATGTGTGTGTTTGGTAGGTTTCCCTAGGTGCCGGCAGAGCTAGGGTTCACAAACTATAGCTAGGTACTTTGCCAAAAAAGGGTCATTTTTCACTGCGAAATTGAGGTGTGACCACGTTGCGTTTTGCGCCGTTTCCTGTCGCGGGCACTAGGCCGACCCACACAAGTGAGGTACCATTTTTCTCAGAAGACTTTGGGGAACGCGGGGTGGGTGGAAATTTGTGGATCCACGCAGATTCCAGAACTTTCCACCACAGAAATGTGGGGAAAATTTGTTTTTTTTGACAATTTTTTAGGTTTGCAAGGGATTCTGGGTAACAGAACCTGGTGGGAGGCAGTCCAGTCACCCCATCCTGGATTCCCCTGGGTGTCTAGTTTTCAAAAATGTATAGGTTTGCTAGGTTTCGCTAGGTGCCGGCAGAGCTAGGGTTCAAAAACTACAGCTAGGCCTATTGCCAAAAAAGGGTCATTTTTCACTGCGAAATTGAGGTGTGACCACGTTGCGTTTTGCGCCGTTTCCTGTCGCAGGCACTAGGCCGACCCACACAAGTGAGGTACCATTTTTCTCGTAAGACTTTGGGGAACGCGGGGTGGGTGGAAATTTGTGGCTCCACGCAGATTCCAGAACTTTCCACCACAGAAATGTGGGGAAAATGTGTTTTTTTGACAATTTTTTATGTTTGCAAGGGATTCTGGGTAACAGAACCTGGTGGGAGGCAGTCCAGTCACCCCATCCTGGATTCCCCTGGGTGTCTAGTTTTCAAAAATGTATAGGTTTGCTAGGTTTCCCTAGGTGCTGGCAGAGCTAGGGTTCAAAAACTACAGCTAGGCACTTTGCCAAAAAAGGGTCAAACTTCACTGCGAAATTGAGGTGTGACCACGTTGCGTTTTGCGCCGTTTCCTGTCGCAGGCACTAGGCCGACCCACACAAGTGAGGTACCATTTTTCTCGTAAGACTTTGGGGAACGCGGGGTGGGTGGAAATTTGTGGATCCACGCAGATTCCAGAACTTTACACCACAGAAATGTGGGGAAAATGTGTTTTTGTTGACAATTTTTTATGTTTGCAAGGGATTCTGGGTAACAGAACCTGGTGGGAGGCAGTCAAGTCACCCCATCCTGGATTCCCCTGGGTGTCTAGTTTTCAAAAATGTATAGGTTTGCTAGGTTTCCCTAGGTGCCGGCAGAGGTAGGGTTCAAAAACTACAGCTAGGCACTTTGCAAAAAAAGGGTCATTTTTCACTGCGAAATTGAGGTGTGACCACGTTGCGTTTTGTGCCGTTTCCTGTTGCAGGCACTAGGCCGACCCACACAAGTGAGGTACCATTTTTCTCGTAAGACTTTGGGAAACGCGGGGTGGGTGGAAATTTGTGGATCCACGCAGATTCCAGAACTTTCCACCACAGAAATGTGGGGAAAATGTGGTTTTTTGGCAATGTTTTATGTTTGCAAGGGATTCTGGGTAACAGAACCTGGTGGGAGGCAGTCCAGTCACCCCATCCTGGATTCCCCTGGGTGTCTAGTTTTCAAAAATGTATAGGTTTGCTAGGTTTCCCTAGGTGCCGGCAGAGCTAGGGTTCAAAAACTACAGCTAGGCACTTTGCCAAAAAAGGGTCATTTTTCACTGCGAAATTGAGGTGGGACCACGTTGCGTTTTGCGCCATTTCCTGTCGCAGGCACTAGGCCGACCCACACAAGTGAGGTACCATTTTTCTCGTAAGACTTTGGGGAACGCGGGGTGGGTGGAAATTTGTGGATCCACGCAGATTCCAGAACTTTCCACCCCAGAAATGTGGGGAAAATGTGGTTTTTTTGACAATTGTTTATGTTTGCAAGGGATTCTGGGTAACAGAACCTGGTGGGAGGCAGTCAAGTCACCCCATCCTGGATTCCCCTGGGTGTCTAGTTTTCAAAAATGTATAGGTTTGCTAGGTTTCCCTAGGTGCCGGCAGAGGTAGGGTTCAAAAACTACAGCTAGGCACTTTGCAAAAAAAGGGTCATTTTTCACTGCGAAATTGAGGTGTGACCATGTTGCGTTTTGCGCCGTTTCCTGTCACAGGCACTAGGCCGACCCACACAAGTGAGGTACCATTGTTCTCGTAAGACTTTGGGGAACGCGGGGTGGGTGGAAATTTGTGGATCCATGCAGATTCCAGAACTTTCCACCACAGAAATGTGGGGAAAATGTGTTTTTTTTGACAATGTTTTATGTTTGCAAGGGATTCTGGGTAACAGAACCTGGTGGGAGGCAGTCAAGTCACCCCATCCTGGATTCCCCTGGGTGTCTAGTCTTAAAAAATGTATAGGTTTGCTAGGTTTCCCTAGGTGCCGGCAGAGGTAGGGTTCAAAAAATACAGCTAGGCACTTTGCAAAAAAAGGGTCATTTTTCACTGCGAAATTGAGGTGTGACCACGTTGCGTTTTGCGCCGTTTCCTGTCGCGGGCACTAGGCCGACCCACACAAGTGAGGTACCATTTTTCTCGAAGACTTTGGGGAACGCGGGGTGGGTGGAAATTTGTGGATCCACGCAGATTCCAGAACTTTCCACCACAGAAATGTGGGGAAAATGTGGTTTTTTTGACAATTGTTTAGGTTTGCAAGGGATTCTGGGTAACAGAACCTGGTGGGAGGCAGTCCAGCCACCCCATCCTGGATTCCCCTGGGTGTCTAGTTTTCAAAAATGTATAGGTTTGCTAGGTTTCCCTAGGTGCCGGCAGAGCTAGGGTTCAAAAACTACAGCTAGGCACTTTGCCAAAAAAGGGTCATTTTTCACTACCAAATTGAGGTGTGACCACGTTGCGTTTTGCGCAGTTTCATGTCGCAGGCACTATGCCGACCCACACAAGTGAGGTACCATTTTTCTCGTAAGACTTTGGGGGACGCGGGGTGGGTGGAAATTTGTGGATCCACGCAGATTCCAGAACTTTCCACCACAGAAATGTGGGGAAAATGTGGTTTTTTTGACAATTATTTATGTTTGCAAGGGATTCTGGGTAACAGAACCTGGTGGGAGGCAGTCAAGTCACCCCATCCTGGATTCCCCTGGGTGTCTAGTTTTCAAAAATGTATAGGTTTGCTAGGTTTCCCTAGGTGCCGGCAGAGCTAGGGTTCAAAAACTACAGCTAGGCACTTTGCCAAAAAAGGGTCATTTTTCACTGCGAAATTGAGGTGTGACCACGTTGCGTTTTGCGCCGTTTCCTGTCGTAGGCACTAGGCCGACCCACACAAGTGAGGTACCATTTTTCTCGTAAGACTTTGGGGAACGCGGGGTGTGTGGAAATTTGTGGATCCACGCAGATTCCAAAACTTTCCACCACAGAAATGTGGGGAAAATGTGGTTTTTTGGACAATTTTTTAGGTTTGCAAGGGATTCTGGGTAACAGAACCTGGTGGGAGGAAGTCAAGTCACCCCATCCTGGATTCCCCTGGGTGTCTAGTTTTCAAAAATGTATAGGTTTGCTAGGTTTCCCTAGGTGCCGGCAGAGCTAGGGTTCAAAAACTACACCTAGGCACTTTGCAAAAAAAGGGTAATTTTTCATTGTGAAAATGTGGTACGTCCACGTTGCATTTTGAGCCATTTCCTGTTGTGGGCACAAGGGCTACCCACACAAGTGAGGTACCATTTTTATCGGGAGACTTAGGGTAACACAGAATTGTAGAGCAACTGTTATTACCTATTGACTTTCGATGCATTTCTGCCTTCCAAATGAAAGACAATGTGTAAAAAATAAGTCATTTTGAAAAATGACCTATAATTCTCATGCTAGAATGGGTACTCCCAATTTCGGAAATGTGCAAATATCTACTGTTTCTAAAATCTACATTTTGTTCCCATTTCAGAAATACATAGGTGTCTTTCATAACAATTTTTCCATGTATACATTTTCCCAAAATAATTGCTATATACCCGGTACATAATAAAAAACCATTGCAAGATGCTGCTCAATTATTGGCTCTGGGTTCGTCTGGTTCTTGGTGAACCTACAAGTCCTATATATCCCCACAACCAGAAAGGTCCAGCGGATATAACGGTATATTGCCTTCAAATAGCTGTCATAATTAGAAGAAGTTACAGGTGAAAACGTTGACACAAATGGCTGTTTTTTTCAACTAATTTTCAATTTTTCCTTTATTTAACTGTTAGTTTCTATAAGGAAAACTTTAAGGATCTACACAAATGACCCCTTGCTGAATTCAGAATTTTGTCTACTTTTCAGAAATGTATGGCTTTCCAGGATCCATTATTGGTTTCATACCCATTTCTACCATTAACTGGAAGGAGGTTGAAAGCACAAAAAATAGCAAAAATAGGCTGTCCCAGAAAAATGCCAATCCAGGAGGCCAAGAGACGTGACAACCTAAACCAGGTACAAACCCTCTGCCAACAGGAAGGCAGCAACGGCGACAGGAGATGGCAGTCCAGCGCCACAGGAGGAGCTGGAGGAAACCCAGGCCACAGTCATCAGTGTGGAGAGGGTGCAAGGAGTAGGGAGTACGGACACAGCTCGAGAGGACCTGACACAACAACAACAGGGTGAGGATCCAACAGGGACTGGGTGGACGGGGGGTGACGGGTGCAATGCCACACATGCACAATGAAGTGTAACACACTGCACACCCACAATTACCCAGGGACATGTCCCCCATCCCCGTGGCACACTGCAGCACACACACATAGCAATCACAGCACATACCATGACAATGTGGCACACCCACACTGCAGAACAGGGGACACAACTGGGTCCACCCATGCGCAGAAACAGGACAATGACATTGGACAGAGCAGGGAACTGTGAGATGCACATCTACCCCACAACCCCACATCAGCCATGTAGGCCAAATGTACACTGTCCCAACTCAAATAGCCACCACCGCCCAAACAGTCACAATGTACATTGTCACACAGTCTGCATGTCGACAAGAACAAGGCGCCAACACAATGCCAACATGCACCTCCCCTTCACAATGCAGAGGGACAAACAACACCTCCAGCAGGTCAGAACAGACAACCCATCAGTGATGCCCGAGACGAACACCACACCCCCGACACCGACGCCCTACAACAGCCCATGGACATCCCACACAACCCACCACCAGGACCAGGGCAGACAAGCTACTCAGAGGAGAACCCAGCCCCTGCAACAGACCACACAGCATGAAGCACCCGCAATCACGGCTGCCTCACAACACTTCACCCACCCACACATGGCACCCCAATGCCAGGTGGCAGAATGCCAAAAGGAGGTGGCCCAACAGGTGAGGGTAGTGCCGAACGCATGGAATGCGTACTAGAACACATATGTGGGTGTCCAAAACCCTTCAGGGACCACCTACACCCCACAAAGGAGACCCACACCTCCACAGAGACACATGCACATATCATGTTGAACTGGCTACGGGCACGTGCGCCCGGCCCCTTTATTGGCAGGGCCACATGTACAGTGACGCCTGTGCTGGATGTGTGTGGGGTAAGTATAAGCCAGCCCGCACGGAGTGCTTGGTGCTGCCAACAACCTGAACAGTGGACACCAGTGTAATGGAAACAGAAAACACCAGCATAACAGAGTCAAATGCACAGCAACATGGAGGGATCCGGAGTAAGGACAGAGGTCACCCAATATTCAGTCTGGAGGTTCCGTGAGTTGCAGTGCACTGAGGTAGGGGCACTAGAGAAGAGCACGCTCATGTGAAGAAATTGCTAGGATTGTGTCCCTTCAGGTTAGTCCTGATGCAGATGCAGTGGGGTGTGTTACACCTGCATCAGCTTCCTCATCAACGTCCCAGGTCTTCCCCACTGCATGTGGTGACATTGCTGCGCAACCTCACAACAGCACAAAACTCAATCAGTAACAGACAATGGCTTGCGGTGCACTGAGTCACTGGCACCTGGAGTGCTGAGCAGGGTATCAGGCCGATGATGTCATCCACGACAGGTCTGAGCAACTCCGTAGGTAGGACCACCGTTTCGACTCTGGCAGATGGCGGTTGGAGGTGTTCCTTGCGGTTGTGGCGTGTGCCTCCTGCGGTGATGCGACGTCCGGGCCGGTCAAGACTCGATGCCATGTGTGGGCCCTGGTGGCCCGCAGTTGGGGCCGGGGGAGGCGGACAGCGCAGGGCCACAGACACATGGCGTTGATGACCCCAAGACCATCGCTACAGAGGCCATTCAATGTCTCAGAAGAAGGGGTCCCAGGCCTGAGCAGCACAGAGTTAGTGGCCCCGGATGCACTGCAGCCGGCACAGGCACCCAGCCACGGGACGGTGACTTGCGGTGCAGTCAGATGGGCCATGCGACCTGAGCGGGTCGCCATCAATGTCCGAGGTGTATGTTGCAGAGGGTTTCGGGGGACAGTGGAAGGTGTCCTCCAGGGCATGATGCGGAAGGTCTGATTTTATCAGGAAGCAGCAAATGGAGGAGTGGAAAACGCAACCCTCGTTTGCACCAACAATTCGGGATCAGCTACATGAGGATGAAAACTAGCCCCTAGTCCATAGACACAAACGCCACCAATGTACGACCAGTGAGTGTCCATGAATGTCGGGGAACAAACCTAGTGGCACAGGTGCTGTGAGGGGATGCAGTCTGCGATGATGCCGGTACACATATGTGAACTCCAAGAATGCCAAATCAAGGCTCTGTGACCTACTGGACCGCAGTGTAGGCCGGAGGCAGCGGTCAGCAGTGGCCCACAGCCACGGGTCGTTGGCCCGCGAGGCACAGAGTTAGTGACACAGTGGCAGTTGTCGATAGTGTTCAATCACCTCCGTGACGCAGATCCTGTTCCCTCCGGACTGCAACGTGTCATCCTCTTACGCCCCTCCGTGCGTGCGAAGAAATGTATTCTGCCTTTTGAATAGCCGATGTTCAGTTCCAAATATGTGATCCCCCTCATGCGCAGCATAGGCGGAGGGCAGTGCTCCGCGTAGGCCCACAGACACGTGTGGTTGTGATGCCATGCACAGACTTGTTGCCACCACATCGGAGGGTGTATTGTGAATTGTTCTCTGCCTTAAATAATGTTCACTGCAATGGTGTAATCAAGACTCAGTTCCAAATGTGTGACCTACCTGACCGTGGTGTAGGCCTGAGGCAGCGGTCAGCACGGCCCATTCACTGAGTGTCTCCGGCATAGGTTGGTTGGCCCCACCAGCCTGCGTAGTTCAGGTTCAGTGGCACCACATGTTAAGGTCACCTCCGTGTATGTGACCTGGCATTCGTCCGGACTGAGCCACATCTTCCTCTTACACCTCTCCGTGCGACCACTGGTGTGGACTCCGCCATTCGTGCTTTGCGACTAGGTGCTGGATGTGTGACCTACTGGTCAGCAGGGTAGTCCTGGTCCCTCATCCACGTGTAGGAGGCTGGCGTTGAACAGGGTTAGTGGCACCACGTGTAGCAGGCTGGCGTTGAACAGGGTTTGTGGCACCGGCACCATGTGTCGCAAGATGCCCATATGGAACTATGCCTCACTGATCGGGGGGGGGGGTCTGGTGCTGTGGCCGCTGGCCCGGATTTGGGGTCACTGCCATTCATGACTCAGGACACAGTTTCACATATGAGACCTACTGGTCCGAAGAGTAGGCCGGGGGCGGCAGTGGAGTACGTCAACGAAAAAGGAATAAAGCGGGCCTGTCTCGTGGAGGCCGTGATGGTCTGAGGTGGCTGCCAAGGTCTCAGGCCTCGGGCTTGGGGCTTGTGCCGGCACGTGGTGGGCCCTCCTTGATGCTCCGTCCATCATCCCCTTTGGTATCGCTTTGTTCGCCCTAAGTTGGCAGGGTATGCCCAGACGTGGGTCCCTTGCTCACTTTGCCACTGGATTCAAGATAGCCTGGCTGATGAGGGTTTTGAACCCGAAACCGGTCCCAGGATGCTTGTTTCCGGTCCAGGGAAGACATGGCTTGGCAGTTCGGGCTGGACTGTTCCCATGAGGCACAGGGTCAGACTGATTTGCATATGGCCATGTCTGAACTAGGGTGGTGGAGTGAGCTAAAGAATGATGATGGATTAAACCCAGATCAGTTGACTGGGGGTGAGTGTTTGATTTGCTCTGACGCTCCGTCCATCATCCCCTTTGGTATCGCTTTGTTCACCCTAAGTTGGCAGGGTATGCCCAGACGTGGGTCCCTTGCTCACTTTGCCACTGGATTCAAGATAGCCTGGCTGATGAGGGTTTTGAACCCGAAACCGGTCCCAGGATGCTTGTTTCCAGTCCAGGGAAGACATGGCTTGGCAGTTCGGGCTGGACTGTTCCCATGAGGCACAGGGTCAGACTGATTTGCATATGGCCATGTCTGAACTGGGGTGGTGGAGTGAGCTAAAGAATGATGATGGATTAAACCCAGATCAGTTGACTGGGGGTGAGTGTTTGATTTGCTCTGACGCTCCGTCCATCATCCCCTTTGGTATCGCGGTGTTGGAAGGTGATCAGTGTGGCCTGGCTGCGCAGGGGCTGGCCTGACGGGTTCATGGTCCAGCGTGCCGGGGTCCGGCAGGTGCTTGGCATCGCAGGCAACTCCGCTCACGAGGATGGCGTCGGCCTCATGGCGAGTTGGGAGGCGCCGTCCTGGCAGAGACGTGGGTCTTTCCGGCAGAGGACCACACCCAGGCCTACTTGCTTTTTATTCACACCCCTACGCTGGTGTGGCGTACGCTGGGCCATCCCACTCCTCTGATGCTTAGGGGGGGCGTAACAGGCAACATGTCCGTGAGGTCCCCCACTGACTGGGGTGACATGGTGGTGTCCACTGTCCACTACACTCCATACACAAGCAGTGTATGTCGCCATGGATATGGGTGTGTTCTGCATACTGCGAGGTGTCCAGCACATCTCGGGCACTCTTGGCATTGTGTACTTTTCCAATCATGGTTCGACTGCATCCTTCACACATGCCTGGTTGCCACCTCTCCCCACATTCGGCTATTATGTGGCTGAGGTGCCATGCCGTTGCTGGCTCATGTTCAGGGCTTGCCCATGTGGACATTGTAAATTGTTCTGTCATGTCTGGTGGGTGAGCATATTGTTGTGCCTGTTGTATGTGATTTTGTGACGTGTGCATTGCCAGCGTTGTGAGTTGCATGGTTGTGGAGTTGAGGTGTGTGGGGTGTTCATTTGTATATTGCCAAGGGGCTGTGCATTTCCCTTGTTGCCATCCTGGGAACGCTGGTTGATGATGGACTGTCGGAGGATGAAGGTATCATGCACACTGGCTGTGTATTTGAAGGTGACATTGTTGAGTGTTCCACGGTGTTCTGTTGTTGCCTGCACATTGGTGTGAGACATGTGCTTCCTGTTGCGGTGATTGTGTGCTGTGTCACCATGGGGCACAGGTAGTACATGTGTCCTGTGTATTGCCCCCAACACGTGCGTGCATCCTGCTTGGGCGTTTGGTCCTTGCTTGGTCTCCAGCGGATCCTGCGCATTTTGTTGTACGTATGGGGACTGGGGTACCAGGGTGATGGTGATGTCCAGGACAGGTGTGGGGGACTTGGTTGTGGCTGGCTGTGACACTCCTCTGACTCTGGCGGGTGTTGGTTGGGGGGTCCCAGGGGCCAACAGGTGCAGCCACGCCATCAGCTTTGTGTGGGGTGGGATGTTGGTTGTCCTCTGTGTTGATGCCGTAGGCCTGTTAGGCGATGATGGTCAGGATGCGTAGGTTGGTTGTCCCTTTCAGCCTGTAGTGGACAGTGACATTGTCAGATGTTGGGTCTGTGAGGCTGGTACGTTTCCTGGGGTTCAGCTGTCTTTGTCTGCGCTGCATCTGTGGTGGTCCGGGAGGGGGTGTTCCAGGTGTGGTTGGGGTCCTGGGGTGGTGAAGGTGGGTGTTGTGGCCCTCTTGGGTGTCCGTGCCACATGATGGGTGGCTCCATGGCATCTGTTGCCCTTTGGATGTGGCCCTGGGCTGTGCTCCCTTTTGTGGTGCTGGCTGCCGTCCGACTTTACACCAGGTCAGAGCAGGTGTAAATTTTCTGGTGCTAACGCGTCTTATCGCTAACCCTGGGCGTAGGACTACGCTACGCTCGCGTAGTTTGCGTAGTTTGCGCTACTACACGACTTGCACATAGCACACTGCCAAAACACGTAGCGGGCATTTTTTGCTTGCTCGTGGTCCTCAACGTCAAGTTGGCGATCGCGAGCAAGCAAAATGACATCCCGGCGAGACTTTTTCCTCGTTCGCGATCGGCAACATCAAGTTGCCGATCGCGAGCGTGGAAAATAAACCTCCCGGCGAGATTCTCAATGCAGGGAGGTCAGGTTTCTCATTGCGAGTGGTCGCGTATGCTCGCGACCGCTCGCGATGAGAAACTGCCAGTCCGCGTTGAGAAAACTGCTGCTCGAGTACAAATCTACTTGAGCGGCAGAAAATGACCGCTTGCACTGTGCAAGATGCCGTTTGCAATGATTGCACAGTGCGGACAAGCATCCGGCACTGTGCAATCAGTGCGAACAGCATTTTCCCTACCGCACTACGCAGTTTGCGTAGCTACGCGTAGCTTGCGTAGTGCGAAGTGCACTTCGCGTAGCGTAGCGCCACTACGCAAACTACGCCCAGGGTTACTTATCACCTGTTTTGTGTTCTTATTGCCGATGTAGCTGGTCGTTGTGAATGTTGAGGTGTGATGTTGTCTCGGCTTTTGTCACGGGAACGCCTACTCTGCATCTCGTTAGCGATATTTGCGGGGGTCCTCTGTGGCGATGTTTTTTGCGGCTGCTATCGCGGGTAAACTGGTGCTGTGGGCTGTTTACACCGGCTTGTGAATGGGGGGGTAAATTTATCACGACTTTGGCTGCGATAAAGTGTCGTTAATTCGGCGATAGCTCCTTGTGAATATGCCACTTGGTGGTATAGGATTAGTAAATTTGACCCCAAAGCCACTGCTCAGCACCTTCTCAATGGTAACACTTGGTGGAGTAGGATTAGTAAATTTGCACCCTTAGCCACTGTCTAGCAACATCCCTGAGGTATGACTTGGCAGAGTAGTACTAATGAATTAGCCACCTAGCCACTGTCCTCCACCTTCCTTGAAGTAACCCTTGGTAGAGTAGGAATAGTAAATATGCCCCCCAGCCACTGCCCAGCAACTTGCCTGAGGTAACACTTAACAGGGTAGGATTAGTAAATTTGCATCCCTCAAAGCCACTGTCCATCACCTTCCCTGAGGTAACACTTGGCGGAGTAGGAATAGTAAATTTGCCCCGCAGGCACTGTCCAGCACCTTCCATGAGGTAACAGTTGTTGAATTTGGAAAAGTAATATTTTCCACACAGTTACTGTATGGTATCTCCTTTGAATACATCTTGTTTGTGACAAATAATGGAAAAATACTCTTTGTTTATCATACTGCAAGTTTTCATTTTGCTTTTTGAAATGAAAATTAAAAATGTATTTTCACTTACAGTTTTCACAAATTTCTACTTGTTGAAAAATCAAAATGTTCTTACCATTGGTATACTTATATTGAAAATAAATTCTGAAAATGTAAAAAAAAAATGTGATTTAAATTTCTGAGCTGTAATATGTTATTCTCCTTTAACACATACTAACGTTTTTATTCATACTTACTGTGACAGATAGATGGCACTGTTCTGGATAGTGTCTCTGTAGTAATACTGATCTCTCCCATGCGTGTGGTCACTTTAGGAAGCAATGTACCACTGATCAAAAAATGCTGGACGCCTGTTTTTCTTTGCTTAGTAAGGTTAAGCTACAATGTTTGATAAAATAGCTGCTGTAACCTGTGTTTTTGTCAACAAATACGTGACTAAAAGTATAATTATTTTGTAAGTGTTTTTTGGACATGTATTTGACCATCCTCAGAGACTTTTCCACCACCTCGGTTGGGGACGGAGTTACAGGTTGTGTAGAATTAGAAAACATATGACTTTCATTTCTGTGTTGTTTTTATTTAGGTTAAAAACATTTGCATCCTGTTGCGATGTGCCGTTTTTTTCTCGCGTTGTGTTGTTTTCTGTTGCACACATATGCGCTACACAACTGTACTTTTTATGTTTATAAAAATTTCTTTTTTTATATTTAAATGTATTTGTCTTTAAATATTTAACTAAAATGTTTTCTATTTAAATAAAGTGTGGTAAAGGTTTGCATGGTAAATGTTTGCGTGGTAAAGGCATGTCTGGTAATGGTTACTGTAACGTAATCCTATGTATGTATGTGATAAAAGCGAATATATACTGTTACTTTGCATGCGTTACATCGCATGCTTTTACAACGCAGTCGTTACAACGACCACGTTGTTACAACGCAAGGGGGCGCGCTGGACTTAGGAATAGTATAATTTAATATTCCTACTCCAGTTTGCGCAACAGCAGGGAAGGTGTTGGATTGTAAATCCAACACCAGTGCGCCCCCTACAGCAAGTCGTTGAAACGGCTTGCGATGTAATGGCTCGCGTTGTAAAAGCATGCGATGTAACGCATGCAATGTTATGGCTGTTTCCTGATAAAAGCATGTGTGGTGAAGACATGCATGGTTTTGGTATATGAGTTGTAAAGACTGCGTGGTAAAGGCATGCAAGGTAAAGGCATGCATTGTTCCATCATACATCCTGCTAAAACTAGTGCGCTCCCATGAGCTGTCCAACAGGAGGGTGGAGCAGATGGAAGTGGTGTTAGCAAAGCTCACATTCAAGATGAAAACCAAAATAGCCCTCAGGAGCAAGGTGCATTCAGCAGAAACCATTCTGAAAAAGAGAATACCTAAACGCAGGCCACTGCCAAAAGATGACTCAGAGGGTATGCAGGAGTGGGAATAAGGTTTGACTGAGGCCCTTATTGAGCATAGGCAGATTGACGATCCGGTGCATCACAACCACACCTGAACACCACCAACAATCAGTGACATCAGTGCCACTGGACAGAGATTCAGAAGGAAATTCAGATCACACCTCTGGGAGAGCCCTGTCTGTGAAAACAATGGTTACCCAGGTGTGTGGGTAATGCTGTTGTACTAATACTGTACCCAGTTCCAATGTGCTGGCATCTACTATACGTTTGGTCTTACGGTGAGGGTCAAAGTAGGCCACAGTGGTGTAACGGAGCAAATCATCTTTGATGTTCTGGGAAGCCCTTTCCTGCTTCTCACTGCACTCCCAGTTGGTGTTGGCCCTAGTGAGAGCTCTTGGTTAGATTGGCAAGATTAGCAATGAAATGGCCACAATAATTGCCATCACTAAAAAGCTTTTCACCTCTGTGTCTGATTTTGGGGGGGCTTGTTTAATGTCTCTAGACTTCTTAGGGTCTACCTACACTTTGTCCTTAGAGAATATGTATCTGTGGCACACAATCTGGTTGGAAAAGAACATGTGTTTGTGCTTGTGCAGTATGAGGCCATGATCAGTCAGTCTAAGTAGGTGCTGATGGTGTGTTTCAGTGGTTGTTTTAGAATACAAGAATTTCATCACTGATGTTGAGTACTGCATCCAGGCCGGAGAGGATTCCCTTATGTCATCCTGGAAGACCATGGCTGTTGATGATATCCCAAAGTTCTCCCGCATGTATATCCTCAGCCCCAGATGTGTCAAGAAGGTTGTAATGTAATGGTCTTTTGGGTCTAACATGAGCTGATGGTACTGAATGTTCAGATCTATTTTTAAGAACTACTGGGCCCTTGTTATACCTGCTGCTCAGCCAGGGTGACTGTGGTGAGAGAATGTTGGTGAGTGGAATGTTGGTGAGTGTGTGAGTCAGTTGGTGGATAGGCTGAGCAGCAGGAAGGCTGCTCCTGGTGGGGCTCTACGCTGTAACATCTGTCTTAAATAAATCTACATAAAGAAACTACCTGGACCGGACTATCTTTTATTCACCACATTTTGGCGACGATCTTGAAAAGAGCCTGCCTATGAGAACTGTGAAAAGAACCTGCCCATGAGAACTGGATGGTGGAACCAGAGACATATGGAAAATTATCCTAATAAAATTTGAAGACTGAAGCAATTTCTTGGTAAAGGACTTTCTATTTAAGCTAAGATCAGTGTTTTTTTACAGCTATCTGGCAGCCCTCAGCCCCACCAGTGACCTTAAGATCGGTCGGCCCAAAGCCGGGTGTGCCAGATTCCGCTGTGTGACATTTGGGACTTTTTCGCGTGGTCCTGTCTTGAATTCAGCTGGTTTGGTGGTCTTCTTGCTCACCTACGACCTTTGCTTGCTCTGCCTTAACCTCATCCTGCGCGCTTGCTGTGTCCGCAGCACAGAAGGATCTTAACCTCATCCCTGACTGACGAACTGAGTGTACCTACTATGCAGTTGTTGGGTTGGGAGCAGCTTTATTGAATATGGCAGTCGACACCCTCACGTGCTCTTGGACCAGTCGTATTTCTAAAACTCCTTGCGGACCTTTTCAGTTACGGGCCAGAGACTACAGGAAACCACAGGATGTCTGCCTTTGCACTGGAAACCTTTGGGTTGTACACCCTCACTACGGTCAGTTGTGGGCAGTTTTTGAGCACTGTTGTGGCCTGTTGTTGAGCACTTTGGGGGTTAGTCTAATTTTGTCTCTGGCAGCCCCTGGACTCATGACAGTTTAACCGCAGTTGGTGCAGTTTGAAAGAGCACGTGTCTTTCTTTCTGCACACGACTGCACGCAACCTTACTTGTTGTTTCTTGGAATCCTGCTGCGCCTTGCAGGTATCTCTTTCTACGTGTTGCTTCCACGCAGCTTAGAGCTGCTGAGGGACGCTCTGCTGCCTTGATGCGCCTTGAGCCGTCCGGCGCTGCGTCCCATGCGTGCCACCATTTTGAGATTGGAGGCAGCACGCAAGCTCTGGGATTGTGGTGTGTTTCTTTCTGTCTAGCTTGCCAACCACGTGTGTTGCCAATAAAGTTCCACGGACAATTGAAGGAGACCGGGGACCTCGCTGGATCCTACTGTACTGCTGCTTTCTACTTTATTCCTGTGAATAGGAAGGATTTAATTCCGGTGCATTTGCAACGTTGGGTTTCTAGGTCGGAGTCTAAGACGGAGTAAAATCTGACCTGTAAGAGTACTATTGTCGCATGAAGAAACTGGTGAGGCATTTCTAATTCCTGTTTTTTGGTTTTCTCAGCACTCATCATCACAACGTGGTAACGTTCTACAGCTGCGTTTGTATTTGAGATTGGACACATTAGCGATCCTCCTTCTTGAAGACTTTTATTTTAAAAAACTGGATGTTATGTGCTGACATTTAGGGGTGTTTTAATTCTAATGGCTGTTTTAATCCTATCAGCAGCAAACGTCAAATTTAAGTGTTTGCTCAGTGTTTCAAATTTCTTGTGTTCAAATGCTTTATTTGCCCTGTAGTGGTTGTGTTCATTTTATTGGATGCACGATTCTCTTAGGTTCAACGCTTTACTGTAGGTATGTCCTTAGTTTCGCAAAGGTTTTGAGTGTGCTTTGCGTGTGGCCATTTCGTCTATGCTCTATTTATGCAGTCATGGGTTGAGGTGTTTTCTTCATGAGTACTTGTATCATTATTTTGTTTAACAGTGAGATGTTTGTTTGGATGGTGCAGTATTACTACACACTCTTTTGATTGTGTTAGTGTCTCCCACTTTTACGTGGTTATGGGTTTGGTGCTGAATTACCACCCATAGTAGTGCAGATTTCGAAGAGTGAGGGGGATATTCACAAGAACGCGCAATAAACATCGCCAAAATAGGTTAATGCAATTTTCCATATCGCCGTCTATCGCGGGTAAATAACTCCGTGTTAAGGTGGCATTCTTAACACGGCGGTAACATGCGATAGTACCCCGATAACGCGGCAAATGTCCGCAATAACAGTACCAGTACGACGATAAAAATCCGAACCCGAACGCAAAAAAAGTTGCGATGGGCACAACCGCGATAAGACAAACAGCGAAAACCAGCACCAGGCCTGCAATTCACACACGTCAGGTGGGAAAAACCACCACAAAAGCAGAAGAAAAAAAACACAAACAAAAACCAAACTACAGCGAAGCACAATGGAGGCAGCCGGAGCAGGTAGAAGATGACCAGAACCCAGCAAGCCCCCCGGAGAAGCAGCCTGGGACCTCGGGGTCAGGGAAGGACAAGAAGAAGAGGAAGACGAGGTTCAGTCCGCAGGAAAACAGGAACCTGATCACGGAGGTGATAGAACACCATCAACAACTGTTCGTCACCTCCACTGTGTCATTGGCAACAAAAAATGCAATATGGCAGTCCATCGTGGACAAGGTGAATGCAGTCGGAGTGCTGAGGAGGACAATGGACGAGGTCAAGAGGCGCTGGAATGATGTGAAGCACAAGACCAAGCAGAAACTCGCAGACAACCAGAAGGCAGCAATGCAGACTGGAGGTGGGAGTCCAGCGCCACACGAGGAGCTGGATGAGATGGAGGAAATGGTGTCCACAGTCATCAGTGGGGAGACGGTGGCAGGAGTTGGGGGACCGGACACTGCTCAAAATGACCCGACCAACAGCAACAGGGTGAGTAACCACCAGGGACTGGAGTGACGGGGGGAGATGGGCCCAATGGCACACATGCACAATTCAGTAGAGCACATCTGCGGACAAACCATGGCCAAGAGTCACAACTCCAACCAAGAGCCCAATTTACCCAAGTCTGCAACATCACAGCACTGCATAAGCACAGAAGTGAAAGCCACACCGCCTGAAAGGGATAAGGGCCAGCCAAATCAGAGCTGAAGGGGCAACTCACCTACAATGCAGCACACACACATAAGATCCAGAGCACCGCAACATTTACAACAATGTTGAACAAACAGCAACACCAGCACAACAGAACAGTGGACACAACTGCTGCCGCTTGTGTGTGGAAAATGGCCATTCGCATATGGCACAGCAGGAAACTGTGAGATGATAATGTACTAGTACAACCCCACATCCCTGATGGTGCAGTAATGCATGTATGGCCGTGACCCAGATAGGCAGTGAGACACACATTGTCATACAAATCAACACTCATCACAGTTGAATACAAGTGAAGGTGCGTGGACTATATTAGCACATGCGTGTCAGTACAGCCAAGATAAGTGCCACAACATGCAGACCAATGCAGCAGTATGTCAGAATGTGGAACATTGCCAAGCGCCGCTGTCCACTCCGGGGGAGTGCCGCACCATTCACAGGTGTGTGTTTACCCGCGTTGTTGTCCGCTCATGTATTCGGAGTCCAGGAGAATGCAGCCATATCCACTGTCGTCGTGGGAGATGTGACCAGAACCCCAAGTTCCAACAAGGAACGGGACATGTGCAATGTGTTCCAAACTGTTGTGTCTGCAGGTACGTAGTTATACGTCCATGAAAGCGAGTGCAGCTTCGTAGGCAATCATTTCCAACATGAGGTCGTTGTCGACTTCATCGAACAGGACGGTGAGGCTAACCATTAGCAGGTCCGGACAGATGTGCTGCGTCCACCCCCTTTCACCAATTAGCACTACAGCCCAATAGGGGAGCGGCTCAATGTGGTCACTGCACACGAGGAGTTCTGCAATCTCCCAGTTCCAGCTGCCAGCATGTATGCCAAGTATCTAGGCATCCCATAGACTGGTATCACGGTGACACTCATGGTCGTAGGCCAACAGGGGGTGCACACACATATCGAAATCCAGTTCGGCTACCATCCTGTTGGATAGGCAGACATCCATGGACCACTCAAATATGCACAAGCGACAATGCAACACAGGCTAAACGCAGGTGGTGTTGGCAAGGCGGAAGCTTAGCCGGTAACTGATCCGCAGCACTACCAATGGCAGTGCCCCCAGTAAATGCAGCATACGTGCATGGTACAGTTCCACGTGACAGGGGTTGTGCATGTGTCCGGGATGTTCTGCCATTGCATTAGTGGCTCTGGTTGAAGCGGCACTGTACTGACCTGCGCCAGTTCTGTGGATGAAATGCCACAGCTCGGATCAATGAGCAGTGTTTGTGTGCAACGGTTGTAGGCCTGGGATGGTGTGGGAGTAAGTGTGAAGGCCATTCCATGCAAGATAACTTCGAGCAAGGACTTCTGTGTGTGGGGTGTGTATACGTTGGTCTGTCGTCTGGCTGTGCGTAGTGTGGGAGTCATCATCAGCTGCTATGGTATCTGTCAAGGGGTGCGGGGCACATGCAATTCCGAGGTCAGAGGTGCAGATGTGCTTCCGCCTGATAGTTCAGACAATGGAGCTTTCATCCCTAATGTTAGTTTGTCATCTGCTTGCATTCAGGAAATGTGTAGAGGCTTGTTGGGGTGGAATGCCTGCGACTTTGGGAATCATGTATGACATGCCTAGCATGTGGCAAATGAGTTGCCTCACTGTGTGTTACGTTGCCTCACAGCTGCTCCTCCCTCCCCCCGAGCCTTTTTACTTGTGTACGCTGCGCGGTTGCATCACTTGCACTCCTACGGCACACCATTGTCATGCCTGTCTGCGCATGTCCACAAGCCTGACAACGACACTGTGATGTTGGCCATTGAGGGTGGGCGGCCACGTGAGTGTAGGCCTATGGTAAGGACAGGGCGGACACAGGTGTACAGTTCATGGCTGGCAGTACTCGCGCTGCGATTGAGGCTAGGCATTTGGCTCATGCTGCGGCTATACAGATACACACAACACTTGTCATGTATGAGCCAAGACCCCGAGCAGTCTTGCGCTCCTTCATGACTCCGTACGTGCGAGCCCGCCCTCCGGGTGCATGCTACATTGCAACATTGACAATTGTGGGCCGGGTGGCGCCCACACTACAACAGAGACACACGCATTACGTACTTCCTTGTCCAGGCCAGAACTGAACCACGCCCAGTCCCCTGGGCAAAATCTTCGAACCCCTACGCTGGACTGGCGTACGCCGGCCCAGCCCTCTCTGCTTGCGCATACAGGGGGGGATGACGAAGCTACATGTGCAAGGTCTTCCCCACTGCCTGAGGTGACATGGTTGCATCCGCTTTCCACAGCACAATGTAATGTGGTCAGGCCCGGGCCCATCATACATACATAATGACCACACGGACACACTTGGTTAGATAGTGGAACTGCCTATGGACACGTGCGCCCGGCCCCTTTTTATTACAAGGGTCACATGTCCAGTGACGCCTGTGCTGGATGGGTGTGGGGTGGGTGTGAGCCAACCCTCAGGGAGTGGTTGGTGCTGGCAACAACTAGAACAGTGAACATCGGATCACACACAGTAGATTCAATAGTAAAGGGTCCATGACTTGCAGTTCACTGAGGTAAGGGCACCATAGCTGAGCGTGCTCATGTGAAGGATTGATCATGATTGTGTACCTTCGGGATATTCCTGCTGCAGCTGCAGTGAGGTGTGGTACACCTGCCTCATCTTCATCGTCATCGTCCCAGGTTTTCTCAAAGGCCTGAGGTGACATTGTTGCGTCCGCAGTCCACAGCACATGACTCAATCATGAAGGGGCCATGAGTTGGGGTGCATAGAGTTGGTGTCACCTGATGCGCTCAGCGTGTGTGCAGCCGAAGATGATGGGGTGTCTTTGCAGGTCAGGATGTGACATGTGAGCCCTGCTGACTGCAGTGTAGGCCGGAGGCAGCGGTCAGCAAGGGCCCACGGCCACGCGGCGTCGACTTGTGTTGCACAGGGTCAGTGGCACCTGGAGCGCTCAGCAGGTGTACAGCCAACGATGATGCGTTGTCTGGGCCAACGATGATGCGTTGTCCGGGCGGGCCACACTGGGAGCAATGTTTTTGGCCTACTGTATTCTGCCTCAATATTGCCACGTGGCGTCGACTTGTGTTGCACAGGGTCAGTGGCACCTGGAGCGCTGAGCAGGTGAACAGCCAACGATGATGCGTCGCCTGGGCGGGCCGCACTGGGGGCAATGTCTGTTGACTAGTGATTTCCTCCATTGACAGAAATGTGGCACGATTTGAATTGTGGGACCTGCTGACCGCAGTGTAGGACTTAGGCAGTATCCGGCACACACATGACTCCGTGTTGCTGTGCCGCTGGCTGCGCTGGGGGCCTGTGTCATGGAGTCTGGAGGTCACGGCGGCGGACTCGTGGCAGGGTGAGGTGCGCCGCCCTGGCAGATGTGTTGCCCATCACGGAAGAGAACCACGCCCAGAGCCACAGCCTTTTTATCCACACTCCTACGCTGGAGTGGCATACGCCGGCCCAGGCCACTCCGCTTACGCTTACAGGGGGGACGGCACAGCTACATGTCCAAGGTCTTCCCCACTGCCTGAGGTAACATGTTTGCGTCCACTGTCCATGACACTACAAACGCCAGCAGTATATGTCGACATGGACATGTCTGTGCTCTGCATTCTAAGGGCTGTCCAGCACATCACCGCCACACTTGGCATTGTGTACATTCTTCTTCATGGGTGAGTTGCCTCCTTCACACATACTTGGTTCCCACCTCTCCCCACATTCTGCACTTGTGTGGCTGAGGGGCCATGCCATTTTCGGAGGGTCTGCTGTCTTGTCCTACGCTGCCTCGGTGGTAGTCTGTGGGGGGTCTGGAGGGGGGGGCCTGGGAGTGGTGGCGGTGGGTGTTGTGGCCCTCTTGGGTCTCCGAGCTACATGTTCATTGGCTCCATGGCATCTGTGGGTCTTCAGATGTGGTTCTGGGCTGGGCTCCCTTTCATACTGCAGGTAGTTGTCCTGCTTAACACCAGCAAAAGGCAGGTGTTAAATCCCTGCAGCTAACGCGCCTTATCGCCTGTTCTTGGTTCGCATCGGAGATCTGACTTGTCATTGAGAATCGCGCGAAGTGGTGTTTTCGTGTGTTTTTGCACGGGAACGCCTACTCTGCATATCATTAGCGTTAGTTGTCGCACTCATCCGTGGCGATGGTTTTTGCGGTAGCTATCGCAGGGAAACTGGCGATGTCGGCAGTTTGCACCAGCTTGTGAATGGGGCGATAGATCTATCGCCACTTTTGCGGCGCTAAAGTGCCGATAAATCGGCGATGAGTCCTTGAGAATATGCCCCTGAGTGTTTTCTTAATGATTGTTGTTTTCCTTACATTTGAGTTGTGCATTTTCACATGTTCTGTGTGGAGCGCCTTTACACACGTACCGCCCTTACTTCAGGTTTGGGTGAAGGGCTGAGTCGAAGCCAGATTTTGAGGAGTCAGTGTTTTCTTTCTGATTGCTGTTTCGTTACATTTTTATTGGGTGTTGAGATGTACATTTTCACATGTTCCGTGTGGAGCGCCTTTCCACACGTACCACCCTAACTTTGGGTTTGGGTGCAGGGCTATGTTAAAGCCAGATTTTCAAAGAGTGTGTGTTTTTGCCAGTGTCTGCTGTTTCCTATCACTACTTGTTTGGATGTAGTGTTGTGCTAGTGATTTGTGTTCTTTTCTGGGTTTGTGTGGATTTTCATTCCACACTTTCCACCCATGCTTAGGGCTTGGGTGAAGGGCAGCTGTGATGTCGTTGTTCCGTGTGGAGAGCCTTTCCACACTTTCCACACGTGCTTCGGCTTGGGTGAATTTTAGTTGTTGTTGTGGGTTCGTTTTCTTCTACACCTTGTGGTTGGCACCTAGTTTACTTTTCTCATGTTTGCCTGGCCAGCTAGCATGTTTTAAGGTGGTGGTTTGCGGTGTAGTAGCGCTTGTATTTTGCTGTGGTAGAAAGGGAGATGGTGCATGAGTGTATTCTTATTATAGCACTTGTGTTTCTTTTTCTCTTTCTTTTATTTCTTGAAGCATGATATTTTTCATCTTTTATCTTCATGCTGACGTCTAAGATCATTGCTATTTTGTTTATGTGTGGCAATAGTTCTGATGTCATTCTGTTGCATGCTATTGTTCTTATGCCATTCTTTGCTTGCATCAGACTTCATTGTTATTCTACTTAGAGTCCTTCTGTAATTAACATAAAGAATGGAGATGTGTTATACCTGCTGCTCAGCCAGGGTGACTGTGGTGAGAGAATGTTGGTGAGTGTGTGAGCCAGTTGGTGGATGGGCTGAGCAGCAGGAAGACTGCTCCTGGTAGGGCTCTACGCTGTAACATCTATCTTAAATAAATCTACATAAAGAAACTACCTGGACCAGACTATCTTTTATTTACCACAGCCCTGTTGAGGTCAGAGATGTTTATTATGTGCCTCTCCCTATTTTTGGGTGGATTAAGGAGCCTCACGTCAATACGGAGGAAACCTTCCCTTATTGCTTCAGTTTTGTGATGAGGACCAACAACAAAACCCAAGGGGATTACACCCTCTAGTTTTGCAATTACCCCATTGCCTTTAGTGTTTTGAGCTCTTTCTTCAACTGAGACTACAGATGAAAAGGAATTCTTTGTTGCAGTGTGACGGGTTAGATCATTTTGACGTGCAGCAAACTGAGTTTGCCCTTCAGACACCCTAGTTCTTTGAAAAAGTGACTGAATTCTGAAAGAATGTTGCCCATTTGTTGCTCCTGGATTGCCCTGACAAAAATGCCAGTCCTAGACCAGCTTAACAGTGTTGCACCTGCATTAGTGGTAACATAGAGGTGGCACACTGAGGGGAAGCAGAGGTATGCTCAAATTGAACAAGAAGCCCTGGCTGTCAAATGGGAAGGCTACCACTTCCATTTATATGTGTACGTACAGGCATTCATTGTCATTACTATGATCAGTGATCACAGACAGCTGTGAACTTGTTCCACAACACCCACCACCATGCAAAGAGAAGTGGGTAGTCCAGCTGCATTAGTACCAGTTGGAGGTCTTATGCCGGTGGGTGCCAATAACCCTATCAACTACTTGTTGAGACATTCCCTAGGTGAGCTGGAGGGGGGAACCACCAAAGCTTGACAACACCACAGTGGAGTATGTGGACATAAATGCCAGAGTTGCATGCCATGAGCCATAAAACTGGAGGGCATAATCATAGAGACACTGCATGACAGCAATCTCCAATGAGTGACTGAGGCTACACAGCACTGTGCCTGTCAAGACCTCCTCCTTGTTGTCAGGGTATATGTGGAGCACTCCAAAGACACCCTAAGGCAGCTCTGGAGAGTCCAAAGAGAACTATGTGTCACCCGGGTTGGTGGGATGGTCTCATACTGAGAGACCATTGCCTAGTGATATAGATTTCACTTCAAGCAAAACATTTTGTGCTTACACAGTAATCCCACTAGGGATTCACAAATATAAATGCCCAATTGTGCTACAAAACCTCGTTCCCAGGAATGAACCAAATGAACCGACAGGTGTAAGAGGCAGTAGAGGAATTTCCCTCCTGCTTGCTGAATGGTAATGGAGAGAGGAGTGCTCCCATTTTCACGAGGACCCCAGCACTGCCCCCTAGACCTGATTGAGCATAGACTTTGGAGCTGCAAGACACACACACCGAGTTCCCAGAGATCAAACTGGTTGCCACTGTAGCATTTAACAATGTGAGCCCAAAACTGGAGAAGATCTTCACCACTTTTGGACTTACAGAAGAGATGTGGGAGGACATCAGACCACCATTTCAGTTTAGGGAGTATATGGTATATGAATCCACAAAATAACATATGGTAGCCACAGGCCAATAGCGAAGTGGAACATTTAATGCACACCCCAAAAAGGTACTCCGCATCAACCTTAAACAAAATGAAGACCTTGACTCTGCACTAAATAGTGTCTTCTGAGTGTAATAAAACATGTTGCATTGTGTGGGCCAATGCGTGCCATGAGAGTTCACCAAAGAAGAAGAAATATGCACAATGATAGAGCCACTCATCAATGAAGAGCCATCCAGGCTCAACTCCAGGTGGGGGAGCAAGTCATCATGGAGAACAGACACCCTCTATCAGCAGGGAACATGGGCCATGAAGGAAACGAAAGGGACCATAAAACAGGACAGTGCGCATGACTGCTTTGTGCAGCCTGAGCGGGCTGCCCAAACAGTCACTGCGCACTTGAGTGGGCATGCCAATCCGCCCATGCCCTGCTCCATGCTTGGAGCAGCCCTACCCACCCTCCCACCCCCAAAGGAAACATAGCACGATTACATCAGTAAGTTATCATCATGTGATGGTTGTTCCTCTTCTGCACTGCTTGACAGCAGTGGGGCCACGCTCTTCCGCCATAGCGGATGAGCCGCCACTAGGGGTGAGTCATCTACTTGTGCTAGGCCTGGGCGACTCGACCCCCAGGCCTCCTGCGCTACGCGTCCCACCTTCTCCTTACCTGGACATTGACACCGTGGCGCAATCCGCTGCACTCTCCCCAAATCTGTGACTCAGCCAGCAGGAGCCTCAGCCAGGTGTGATTTCACTAGGCTGGGTACAGCAGTCGCTGCCAAGTCCGCTGGTGAACCTCCCGATGCAGCTGATGCAGCAGGGCCCCCTTAGGCGTGAAGTTGCAGCGCTCCCGCCACACAAGTTCCGCGCAGCTCAGGGGCCTCACCCTCCACAGCGTACGGCCAGCCCAACATCATCCGGCCTGTGATGCAGAGAGGCGGCACCCACCGTTGGTAATCCCCTCCTTGCACCCCGGTGTAGTGGTGGATCGTAGTATGTGATGCAGACCTCCCTGCATTGGTGCGCAGGAGTGCCTCTACCATTAACAGCTCCAAGGGGCGCAAGGCGGTCTTCTCACACAGGTCAGCAACGTGTCTCCATGCGACCTGCCAGACTTCACCACCAGGTACGGGCGATCGTCGGGCCTCAATGTCTACCGCCACGGCTCATCGACTCCACAGCTCCTCCGCATCCCACTCCAGGCTCCAGACGCAGGTCCAGCGAGGCATCCAGGCTCCAGGCACAGGTCCAGTGAGGCATCCAGGCTCCAGACGCAGGTCCAGCGAGGCATCCAGGCTCCAGACGCAGGTCCAGCGAGGCATCCAGGCTCTCATCCTGGTCATCCTGGATGTTGGGTTGCTTGTAGGGGTTGTTGATGTGTGCTGCACTTGGCCCTGGCTGCCACATTCTGCATTTGTTTTTAGTTTTTATGCCTATTTTCTATTGGAGGTTGCAAATAGGCTATTTTTTGCATTAGAGGCAAAAAACACTTGCGTTGGGCTGACTAACGTGAGTTTTTTTTGCCGCTAATGGGCCTATTAGTAGTTTTTGCCCGCTAACGCCGGAATTCCTGTCGTCATGGTGCTAATGTTAGCGGCAGTTTTCACCGCCGATCCCTGATACTATCGCCATGTAGCGACGGCTTGTAAATATGCCGCTAACATGGCGATAGTTTTCAGCTGTAAGTGGCGATGAAAAAACTGCCGCTAACTAGCGCTAGCGATAGTTATCGCCAGTCCTTGTACATATGCCCCAAAGTCTTTAGGAATGCCATTAAGACAGAAGACCATAAAGTATGGAGTCTCAGTAGAGTTGCTAAATGAGGACAATGACCATGATAAAGTGAGTGGTTTTAACAACAGCAATGGTGATGATAACAAAAAGAGGGGAGAAAGAGGAATATTCAGCATTGTATCAAACTAAAGTATTTTTGTGATTATGTTTGAGTATTCCTTCACTTTCTCACACCTGTAGGTTTATTTTGCTATTTGTTTTTAATTTTATAGCTTATTTACTTGGTATTGTATTAGGCCAAAGTATTTATGTGATTGTGTTCGAGTATGCCTGCACTTTCTCTCAACTGCAGGTTTATTCTACTGTTATTTGTTCTGTATTATTGTGGCTTATTTAGTATTTTCTTTCTGTATTTGTTAGGTTGTTGTTACTCTTCATCTCTGTATTATTGGGAGGGAGAAATATGGTATCCTTCCTTCTAAGCCTCTCGGGGTTCTGAACGCTATTACGTGGGTGGAACACTGTGTGTGAAGGGTTCTTATGGAACGTTAGGATTTAAAATAGGAGAGGAGTTTGGAGGAAGAGAAGAGCGGTTATGTAGGAGGCTGAGGAGTATCATGTATCGTGAATGAAGATCAACTTGTTTTTACAACAAGAGTGTGCTTCTGCATCTTTATAATGTGTTTCTCTTTGCCTGTCAAATTTTGCACAACAGAGACACACCATTTATGCTCTTCCAGGGCTTTTCATCAGAGCTTAAAGCACGTTCTCTTTTTAATGCTTCCAGGTGACTGGTCCCCAGTAGCTTTTCATTTGTATTGCATGCTTTTGAAGCGGGCTAATCTTTATGTAGCCCAGAGTTGATTGTGGATTTTGTATTCAATCATGCATGTTTTCAGAAACTAGTTCTAAGAAATGACAGGGACATTTGTCACAAATAATGTGGGTGGAAAAAAAAACAAAAAGGATGGCTCCGGTCTCTCCAGATGTTACATGCCTTGCCAAAATTTGACAGGGATTTGCAGTTTAGATGTTTTACCTTGCCAACAATTTTCATCAAAGAAAGATTCGTTCCCATGCTGGCGGTTTATTGGCAAGTTGGAGAAATTAAAGGGAACAGAGACGGAGAACTCTTGACATTTTGTGCGTGGATGTTTCTGCTGAATTGGCAAGATGTGGAACGAGAACAGATTTTTCAACTCAACTGCATGCTCAGGAGAGATTTTGCATTACCGTCATCGGCCTTCTGAAATTCCTAGTGGACAGAAGGAATTTTAACATCAAATGAGAAGAACCTGCAGTGGGTCTTTTGATTTCTACATTTCCAGTCAGAAGTTGCAAACAAAGCAGAAGACCTCTGCAGTTCAATGTGAGGTAGCTCTATAAATTCCTAATATCTGAAAGTCAAGTCACCCAATTCAATTACTGGGCCCACATGGTTCAGCCAATATAGAAACCCTTTAACTGTGCTCAGGTAACCTTCGTGAAAATGCGCCTTATCCCCCCATTTTTTCATTCAGACCCACGTTTCCTAGAAACAAACCCTTTCCACATGGATATTAGTTCGAAATGGTATTTCAATTCAATTATCTGATGCGTAGCCCACCTTATACCTTACATTTTATCTGAACAATCCCTAAAAAATCCCATACTTTTTACCTCTTCGACCCCTCTGCTATCCTCCTCAATCCAAATAACTGACTAACATATCCACCACTCAAATTACTTTCATATTTCACTATACTAATTCACCACTAACACTGTTTGGGTTCGGTTGTACGATGATACAATGCAGGTAAAGACATCGTATGCCTTTACCACGTATGTTTTACCACGCATGTTTTTACCACGAACATGCTTTTACAACTTATGCCATTACCACGCATTGTTTTTATACATAAAAACAATGTATTTGTGGGGGGAGACCTCCCACACCCCCAACTTACCTGAAATGCGTGGTAAAGCCATGCTTTGTAAAGTCATGCATGTGGTAAAAATATGCGAGCTAAAAAATGCATAGTAAAGGCACAACAAGGTAAAAACCTCGTTGTAAAGACTGTTTCCCTTTGCGTTCCAGAGTAGCGTGCTACTCACCAAAAAAGCACTTCAATACCCCATCAGGGGTAGCAAGTGCTATATAAATGCAAACCTTTTTCCCTTCTCTATCCCTCCACTATCCTTCTCAATCCAAATAACTGACTAAATTATCCACCACTCAAATTACTTTCATATTTTCACTATACTAATTCACGACTAATCCTCTCTGGGTTCCGGAGTAGAGTGCTACTCACCGAAAAAACGCTTCAACGCCTCGTCAGGGGTAGTAAGCGCTATATAAATGCAAGTACAATACAATACCATTTTTATTAAGACGCCTATACAAACACGCTCCACAAGCTGCCCCATTACCCCCGAGACATTATAACAACTTAAAATTCTTGACAGAAACACAATGGTTGCTAGTGGATTTTGAACGTGGTGTGACATTGTGCCCCTGTCATGCATTGCTAGTGAGCCCAAATTCCTCCTGGATAGTTCAATGATTGAAGAGGACAGCTCAGCAAGGTGAGGTCGCTCCTGAGAAAATATTGAAAACGATACAAATTTTCACAAAGTCAGATTTTACGAAGTGGCATTCATGAAGAATGGCAAAACTATAATGATGTGCAACAAAGCCTGCCTCGGGTTTCACCTTTCTCAATAAACGTTTAGAAAATCGTGGAGCTATATAACTGTCTGCAAATACATGGGCTTTACAGTTAGTTCATTATATCCAATTTTGTATGCCACATCATTTTTTCACAGCATTTTTCTTTAGCGTTAAATTGTGTTTCCTAACATTTTTCTATCCTGCTCCTTAAAAAAAAAATTTATTACAGAGAATCCCGTTGGAAGATTATATGGATAAATGAAACATTACACAAAGTCCCCAACCTCAAGTGGAGACACCAGAGTTATACAGATTTTGCATGTTCGTACATTAGTGCTCTCCATGCCACTGGAGTCAAGCTATCCTGGCTGATGAGGAGTGAAACCCCGAAACCGGTCCTAGGATGCTTCTTTTCAGTCCAGGGAGGACCTGGCCTGGCAGTTCTGACTGGACTGTTTCCATTGGGCGCAGGGTCAAGACTGATTTGCATATGGCTGGGTTCAAATTGGAATGACATGGGGAGCAAAAAAACGATGGGTTTAGGCCCAGATCTCTGTACTGGGGTCAATGTATGACATTGTTCTGCATTCTGTCCATCAATTATTATTTTTGCATTTGTCACCCCGAGTGGGACTGGTATGCCCAGACGTGGGTCCTGTGCTCTTCATGCCACTGGAGTCAAGCTATCCTGGCTGATGAGGGGTGAAACCCCAAAACCGGTCCTAGGATGCTTCTTTCCAGTCCAGGGAGGACCTGGCCTGGCAGTTCGGGCTGGACTGTTCCCATTGCGCGCAGGGTCCAGACTGGCTGGGTTCAAACTGGAATGGCATGGGGAGCAAAAAAACTATGAATTTAGGCCCTGATCTCTGCACAGGGGTGAATGTGTGACATTGTTCTGCATTCTGTCCATCAATTATTGTTTTTGCATCACTCGGGATACAGACACATTACAGGTTTGAAAAGCAGCCAGGCTAAAAAAGATCTTCTTGTAGGTTCAGAACTCAGCCAGCAGGCGTGATTATTCCTCAAAGATCTACTTAGACCCGTATCCAAGCATATGTGCTACTTACCTCAAATGATTATTAACAATACTGTGGGTTACATTAGTTATCATGTGCGATAAATACCATCTATTCTGAGTTTTGGGGGAATAACATTCCGATACTGGTGCTTAATGCACCAAAATCCACATGGCATCGTAAAAACCAAACACATTTCCCCTAGTAATTGCCAGTAGGTTTTACCTACCGAACTTTAACAAAGGGTGAGATATTTAAGGCATCCGATAATTATCGGGTTCATTAAATACCACCTAACTCTGAATTCTGGAACGTGAGCAAACAGGGGTTTGCGCAGCGGTTGGAAAATACGAACCCACTCATAATCAGGGCCCTTTTATTTGGAATACAGTAATTCTGTCCACAAACACTAGCTTGTCAGTTCAAGAAAATGCATGTGTCAAATGCAAGCTTTTAATAATGCAAAAAAAAAATTCAATTCTGGATTATCAGCTTATTTTAGTGAACACATGTTTGATATCCAAACATCAGCTTGTCATTTTTGTCAATTACGGACTTTGACATGTACTACTTGCATTCAGTCTAGATAGATCGATTGATAGATTGCCCTTTCTAACCAATACATCAACATTTCACATTATGGATACCTCATCAGAAATTCCACTATTATTCCTGCGAATGTTATCACCGGGCCAAGGATACTCACAACGTCGGTAGAACTATGATACCAAGCCTATTTTATACTAACTTAGACCATGGATGCCTACAAGGTGCCAATAATTAATACAGTTTTGCAAAGGCCAAGATTATACCTGGGGAGGCACCAGCATGCAGTGGATGCTCAGAAAAGTGCATAAAGTGCCATCATTCTATCAGGAGGGTATAATAACATCAAGTATGTCCGAAATATCACAACAGTTCTCACCGTTACACCAGGAGTGGGCAGCCTGATAGCACAGGTGAACCCTGTGTTTGGCTAGGAAAACCATAGTATAAGGGTAACTGGGAGGTAGGTCTGCAGAGGGACACATGCCCAGAACATCCTTTGCAGATTTAGCCTCATAGTGACTGCCTGTACTCCAGTGTCTGTTCTGTCAATCACATTGTAAGTGTGATGCACGGTCTTGCATTGGCACTGTCACATAGAATTTCAACGCTGTGCTGGAAAGTCGTGTTGCCATTTCAGTTCCCAGCATTCAAACCGAGCACTTGCAAACTCAAAAACCTAAGAACATAGGGCCTGATTACGAGTTTGGCGCACTTGCGCCGGCTCACAGCTGGCCCAGCTGCACCAAACCTGCGCAAGGACCGCCGGCCATATTACGAGTTGAACTCGTGTTACCCGGTGGTGCCTGGGAAACAGGTACCGCAATGGGAACGGCAAAAATGTTCCAGCACAGCATGCATGTGGACATTCATGCCATGGTGGAACTTTGTGGAAATACTGACAGGGGGTCACATGTTGTGCCCCCCTGAATGTATCCCCATGGCGGGGGGGACATGGGGACCATGTAGGGCCCTATTTTTTCCTCCACCGCCAGCCTTTTAATGGTGGGCTCCCACCATGAAAGGCTGGTGGTGGACGAACTCGCAATATGCTGACCGGGACTGCGCCACTCCCTGCTCAGTATATCACGTTGTGGTGCAGCTGTGCCACAGCCAGGAAATGACTGTTCCCTGGCGCAGCTGGCGGTCTACCGCCCATACGAATTGGACAATCGTAATATGGCGGACAGTGGACCGCAACCGCGAGTCTGGCAGTCTTGCAACCGCCAGACTTGTAATCAGGCCCATAGATTTGTGTTCAACCCTTAATCGTTACCTTCCATATCTTCTTCTTCCTGTTTCTTATTCCATTTTCACTGGCTCTTGCAACATTCTGCCCTTGGCTGGAATAGATAATTTCTTCTTCTTCCTAATTTGAGGGGTAATAGAGCTCTGACTTCAGTGTAATTTCCTGTTTTTGCCCCTGATCTTTCCCTGCCTCCTCTCACAATACTTTTTTCAAATACTTCCTCTTATTTTACCATCTGGTCCATTCCACCATGTAGCACCATAGTCTCAAACCACAGGTTATCTATCATGTAGGTGATATTTTGCAACCATGCCTCTCTACCACCATTGTGGATTTAGTGGGGACTCTCTTCATCAAAAAACACCATTCCCATCCCTCATCTGGGAGCGAGCAGACCTGAAATGTAGACAAATTCCTCCTGTGTTTGGTCAGGGATAACTATGTAGGAAGTACTTGTCTTCAATTTGAACATAATTAATGAGGAAAGCCTCTCAAGGCAAACTATTAAACTAAAGGCCTCATTACAATACAATGGGGCTGTCACTGAAAGGCCATCGGTGGCAGTCCCATCGACAGACAGCCCTTCAGTCCAACCACTGCATTATGATGCAGGCCGTTGGACCAAAATCATCGGGGGAAGACTGCTGCCCCAGACAGGATCAGCAATCCAGTCGGGGCAGCGGTCGGAATTGCATTCCTTGAATGGCGGAGGTGCCGAGGCAGGCACCGCCATCCAGATAATGATGTCCCTTTCCAATAGCCATTTCATGGTGGTCCGTCTGCCATGAAAAGGCTGTCAGAAGGGGACTTTGGGGGCCCCAGACAGAGCCCCCCTCACACGTGGGCTACTGCAAAGTGGCCCTGGGGGCACATGTAGTGCCCCCACTGGCATTCATGCACCATGTGCAATGCACCGCATGGTGTTTGGTACATAGTGCACGGATGTACACTAAGGGGCCGATTCCGATCTCGGTCGGAGGCGCACCCAATACCATTCGGTCGGGAAAAAAGCCATGCGAGAGCCTGTTTCCCGACCGATCCGTACAGCACACCGAACGAGCAAGTACGATGCGCACAACAGCAAAGAATCCGGCCGAGCCGTACTCACCCAAACCAGGTCCTGTTCTCCGACCGAGGCGAATCCGGAAACGCCAAATCGAGTCGCACGGAAGGGAAAATGCAGCCCCGTCCGGCCGGACAAGTACGATGCGCTTTCCGTACGCGCCGAACCCGCCGCTACGCACGGCACGTCAAAGCATCCGGGAGAGGCGCACATAAGCTCCGATTCGCGCCACAACACGATCCACGGCTCCGAGACGAACACGCCAGCGACGAGGACGAGAGGCGAAGCGACGAGGACGACGCGAAACAACGAGAAGGACGAACAACACGAACCAACCATGAATCCCTTCGTCCCGATCATACCAATATTCTACATATACTACCGGAACAGGCACGGACGCGTACGGCGCAGAAGGTAAGCCAGACACCAACCACAAAACACATACAACACGTACACGACACATCACACACACACACAGGGATGCAGAATATACTTACACCAGCAACAGCAGCACCATAGGGGCGGGATGCCCATCACCAATGCCACATATGCACACAGGGGCCTGAATGCGCACCACCACCCCTACCCAGGGGGCAGGATGCCTACCACTACTACCACCCTCACCCAGGGGGGCAGGATGCCTACCACTACTACCACCCTTAGCCAGGGGGCAGGATGCCTACCACTACTACCACCCTCACCCAGGGGGCAGGATGCCTACCACTACTACCACCCTTAGCCAGGGGGCAGGATGCCTACCACTACTACCACCCTCACCCAGGGGGGCAGGATGCCTACCACTACTACCACCCTCACCCAGGGGGGCAGGATGCCTACCACTACTACCACCCTCACCCAGGGGGCAGGATGCCCACCACTACTACCACCCTTAGCCAGGGGGGCAGGATGCCTACCACTACTACCACCCTCACCCAGGGGGCAGGATGCCTACCACTACTACCACCCTTAGCCAGGGGGGCAGGATGCCTACCACTACTACCACCCTTAGCCAGGGGGCAGGATGCCTCACCACTACTACCACCCTCACCCAGGAGGGGCAGGATGCCTACCACTACTACCACCCTTAGCCAGGGGGCAGGATGCCTACCACTACTACCACCCTCACCCAGGGGGCAGGATGCCTACCACTACTACCACCCTTAGCCAGGGGGGCAGGATGCCTACCACTACTACCACCCTCACCCAGGGGGGCAGGATGCCTACCACTACTACCACCCTTAGCCAGGGGGCAGGATGCCTACCACTACTACCACCCTCACCCAGGCGGGGCAGGATGCCTACCACTACTACCACCCTTAGCCAGGGGGGCAGGATGCCTACCACTACTACCACCCTCACCCAGGGGGCAGGATGCCTACCACTACTACCACCCTTAGCCAGGGGGGCAGGATGCCTCACCACTACTACCACCCTCACCCAGGGGGGCAGGATGCCTACCACTACTACCACCCTTAGCCAGGGGGGCAGGATGCCTACCACTACTACCACCCTCACCCAGGGGGCAGGATGCCTACCACTACTACCACCCTCACCCAGGGGGCAGGATGCCCACCACTACTACCACCCTCACCCAGGAGGGCAGGATGCCTACCACTACTACCACCCTCACCCAGGGGGGCAGGATGCCTACCACTACTACCACCCTTAGCCAGGGGGGCAGGATGCCTACCACTACTACCACCCTCACCCAGGGGGCAGGATGCCTACCACTACTACCACCCCCACCCATAGGATGGACAATGCATGACACAACCAGCACACCACAACCTAGGGAATGCAAGAAGAAGACATCCCCCAACACCATGACAAGCGTGTGTAGACTGTGTCAAATGCCTACAACACCGAACATGACTTCTAACATACAATGTGACCCCCAGCACATGTGCCACACAAATATGTGTGTGGCACACACAACGCAAGCAGGCCATGACCATTGTGGCAATGGGGTCCAAACACCCATCATCACAGTGACCAAAAGGTAAGTGTGGGGTCCATAGCTGCAGCACATTTTGAACATTGTGGCAATGGGGTCCAAACCCCCATCATCACAGTGACCAAAAGGCAAGTGTGGGGTCCATAGCTGCAGCACATTTTGAACATTGTGGCAATGGGGTCCAAACACCCATCATCACAGTGACCAAAAGGCAAGTGTGGGGTCCATAGCTGCAGCACATTTTGAACATTGTGGCAATGGGGTCCAAACCCCCATCATCACAGTGACCAAAAGGTAAGTGTTGACAAAGTAAGAGGTGCAACTGCCAAACTGCATGGATGATTCCTGGTCACAGAACAACAAACACATCAGTGGCAAAGTAGTGTATGTGTCCCATTGCAACATAAATTGGGGGAGCCAAATCCTGCAGTGCAAATAAGACATAACTTTGGCCATGTGCAGACAAACAACACCCATGGGGGCTGACACCGTCAACAATCATCAATGACACAATGACAGAAGTGACCATCCGAATGCAGACCCACATATTTGCACCAATGGGCACACACATGCAGATACCCTGTGGAGACTGCAGATGTGAGGCGAACAGATACCATACCATGGCAGCAATGGGACACACAATGAACAATTAGCACCAAATGAGGGCTCCCGTCCCATCAGCCTGGTCATGGAAGTGCCAACGGAATCATCAGCACAGATCCAACACACTTGTATAGCAATGTTGCACTGACAACACAGATGAGTCCTTCCCCATTGATGCCCAAACCTGCATGTTCACTGGAGATGGCCACACGGTCAGGGAAGTAGACGAATAGAACAATGGCAGGCACAACAGATGTGCAGGGGTGGAAGCCACAGATGTGAAGTTGCCAATCTAAGTAGGAAATCTCATTGCCAAGTACTGAACACATGACACCCTCAGATGCTGCTATGGATGACATGGATACACCACAGGATAGGACACATTCCCCCTGGACCACATGGGTTCCTACACAGTAACACTTCATTATCATGAGACCAAATATCACCATCACTGCAGCAAGGGCATTGTTAGCATCATCAACATCATGTACATCAGAAGCAAAAGCACTAGAGAACAGAAAGTTGCTTTATTCAGCATATGTGGCATTAAAAGTAGAAGTCCGGTAGAACATAAACAAAGGCCAATGGCCAGTCCATCAACAAAGTCACAAGTGGGTGACAGTGGCAGATGCCACCCTACACATGCCTGCACAAAACCAGGGACAATCCACTAGGAGGGGCAACCGGGGGTAGGCCAGGCACCGCAGGGACAGGATCAGGGCTCACCAGGAGGAAGCAGGGAAGGGGTGGTGGGTGCTGAAGAGCCACTGACAACTGCAGTGGAGGTGTCTGACATGGTGTGTGCCGGCACAACTGGGGGCATGGCTCAGATGTTGTGGGTGCCGGCACGACTGCAGTGGACCCTGCAGATGGAGTGGACAGGTCCGCCACTGCAGTGCCCAAGTCAGACAGGGTGGTAGTGGACTCCACTGCAGTGCCTACCACCAGGGGAGGAGAATGGGGAACAGGCAAGGTGGGCTGGACAGAGGGGGAGGACACCCTCACCACATCAGTGGCACAGACAGGCGCAGCGGGGGGTGTGGTGCCGGGAGAGCAAGTGGCAGGGGGAGAAGGCCGGAGCCTCTTGGGGATGGTATATCTGTGGGTGGGGGAACCTGGGGCAGGGTGTGGGGGGGGCACCTGTGGAGTGGGGGCCTGAGGGATGGAGGAAGGAGACCTGGTGCTTGAGCTGCAGGGCGGCGGCGGGGTCTTGCTCTTAGCACTCCGGGGGACTTGCGGGTGGGGGCCTCAGTCTGTCTGCGCCTGGGGAGGGTGTCCGGGGCGAGGGGCACTCTGCTCCGTGTGGGGGCTTCTTCTTCCCCCTGGATGCTGGGGCAGCTGGATCGGAGGGGAAGAGGCCGAGGTCACTGAGGAAGAGGCGCTGGGTCTTTGGGGTTGCAGGTGAGGCAAGGGAGGGTGCTTTGGAGGGAGAGGCAACTGAGGACTGTGCAGTGCCCGTGGATGCGTGTGTGTGTACCAGGGCCCCATCCCCTGTGAGTCTGGTTTCAGTCCCCTGACTGTGCGTGCGTGTGCGTTTAGTTTGTGGCGTGTGTGTCTGTGTGCTGGATGTGTGTGTGCTGGTGTGTGCCTGTGCCGGTGTGTGTGTGCTTGGGACGGGCAAGGTGCTGGGGAGTGTGGATGGAGCAGAGGCAGGAGGGGTGAGGGACTGTCTGAGGAGGGACACTGCTGCCGTCAGGGAGGAGTCCATGGACCTGTTGCCCCTCTGTAGGTCAGACATGCCCGATGAGATGCCCTCCATGAACGACACCAGCTGAGTCAACAGTGCGGTGTGCGCATGGAGGACACTCAGCATGGCTGTCTGCCCTACATGGAGCTGGCGAAGGAGGTACACAGACTCCTCACTCAGGGCAGCAGGGGACACAGGGGCAGGGGTGCGGTGCCTGGGCCAAAGGAGACACGCTACCGAACATGGGAGCCTCCACGGACCTTGGGAATGGGAGCCGATGGGAGGGCGGTGGTGGTGCTGGTGGTGGCGGGGACAGCAACACTAGCTGGGGTGTGGTGGCTGCTGACACCCGCCTCCACAAGGGAGTCATCCTCCGAGTTGCTCTGGTCCTCAGCTGAGGTGGATGGTGCTGAGGACTTCTCGGTGTGGCTCCCTCGCCCTCTGTGCCACTGGGTCCCTCCGACCACTCCTCGGCTGCTGACCCAGTCTGGCTCTCTGGCTCCTCCTGGTCCGTGGAGCTGTCCCCTTCCGTGGCCGTGGATGTATCTGCAAACAATGGGGAAACAGACAGACATCAGTCACCTGCACCAAACGCACACACCACTGTGAGCACAGCACATCACAGAGCAAGCCCTGGCATCATTAGTTGTACATTGCTAAAAGTGCCCTAACTGAACAGGAGAAGCCAATTGTCAGTCTGATGCCAAGCATGGCACTCACATCCCACATGGCCTTGCACCCATCTGTCTCGTGTCTGTTGGATTGCAACACCCCAGTGTGGACACATGCACCAAGTACACAGTAGTTGGACAGTGCAGAGGACACGGTGTGGACACATCACAGCTCTTGCCACTGAGTCAGTACAGGTTTCCGGATGAAAGGGATGCCCAGAGTCAAATAGGAAATGCATGTGATGCATACCAGCGACAGACACCATGATGCACCCATGTCCTGATAGCCAGCGCCACTATGGTGTGCATGTAGCACATGTCACTCCCCTGCAGGACCACAAATAAGTTGACACATGCCATGGCAGAGGCATGACTGCTAAGTCATACATCACTGTCTCAGTGATGTATGACTTGGCAGCCAGACAACAACACTATGCACTGTGTCACAATAGTAGGTCATGGGGAATGCAAGTCCTGGAGCTGCACAAGTGCACATGTACATCCCCCACACAACACATCATCTCAACCCTCATCTGTCCAGGTCACACCTATTGGACATATGGGAGACCTGTGACACTACCCTCTGAACCTGAGCCCCTCACAATTTGCTGTGAATGGGGAACAGCTGCCTGAACATCACATTCGCATACCCCAGTCTGCACGGGCAGCTGATCAAACACCTATGTGACACACAAGTATCGTCTCCTATGGTCACATCTCCAGGGGCATGCTGAGCCCCTACCAAGAAACACCCCAGCAGTCCTGGCAACTAATCCACAGCACACTGACACAGAGGCAGACACCGGAGGGGTCAAATCACTGTGCACAATGTGTCAGCTGATACACGGGAGTGGGAGTACAGAGTGCATTGCATGGCCTGGAGTAGGCATGACTGTCCTGCTCCACATGAATGAGGGATGTGCCCTGGACAGTGGATAGCTGGCTATGTATGTGTGACACACGTAATCTGCACACTCCTGGGGCCCAAACATTGTTCCCACCCGCTGCATGGGCGTGTGCCACATACCCCAGGCACATGTGGTGGCTCAGCTCAGCAAGTGGACCGCATATCAAAGCAACACGCAGATCACATGTCCAAACCCAGGCGTTGTGTGAACAATGGACCCACCCATGATGCCCACAACAGAGTTAGGGAAACAGATGCTGTCCCCCACCTTTAGTGAAGCAAACTGCAAGGACACAGTCCCAAGTGACACAATTCCCTGAATGTAAGGGCCACACCTGGGTAGCAGATGAGCAGTGGGCAGTGCACAATAGAGGGACATGGCTCCTGGACAACATGACTGCTGCACTGTGGCAGTTGAACCAGGCCAGAGGAGGGCACAAAGCATGTAATACAGAGTTCACAGTGCAGTCTTTGACTCACCCCCTCCTTGCTGCTGTCTGGCCTTCAGCTGCCCATCCAGGTCTGGAAACACCACCGCCAGGATCTGGAGCATGTGGGGGTCAGGGTCCGTGTTCCGCCCTCCTGCGAGGAGGCGACAGCTTCAGCTGGACCCGTGCAATCCTCCGGGTCCAGCCCCGAAGGTCCTGCCACCTCTTCTGGCAGTTGCGGATCCGGCGCTTGTAGACCCCCACGGACCGGACAGCCCGGACGATGTCCTTCCAGATTTCCTGCTTCCGATGGGCATTAACCTGTCAGGATGACAAAGTGAAAAGGCCATTACCACACATGCAACATATCCGTGCATGACACAGTTGCATATACATGTCTCAATCACAGGGGCACATGATGTACACAGGCAGTGCAAAGCTGACCATGGACAGTTTGCCAGACGTCACTACATGGTATCATTGCATGGGAAGTAAAACCATGTTCAAATGCACTGTCACTGCACCATACGTGTCCAGTGCAAGTCACTACACACTATGGGGGTGACAACTCACTCAGTGAGCCTGCTAGCCAGTGGCGTGCAGACTCTCAGCCTTGCCAGTCACACAAAAATGCACATTCAGAAAGGCAGTGCACAGAACACTCACCTGCTCCCTGGTGTCCCATACAGCTTGCTGTACTGTGGAAGTAGGCTGTCCAGCAGGGCCTGGTTCTCTTCAAGGCTGAAGGCTGGGGCTCTCTCCACAGTACGTGCCATTGCAGGGTCCAGAGGGGCAGAGACAGCAGCAGTGCAGTGGCAGATGTCGTCCTGGAGCATGTAGTGCAGGCAAGTGAGCTCTCAGGGGAACAGCCAGCAATATATATGTGCTGGAGAGGCAGATACTGTCCCTTGTGTCCAAAGTGATAGGTCCAAGTCGCTTTGCATCTTCTGAATCTGGCCAATCCATGGAATAGCAGCACCAAAACACGCCCACAGC